>JABSTQ010009070.1:600000-757548 GCA_013358835.2 Ixodes persulcatus | reverse complement strand
TAATGTGTACCGTCGCAACACATACACTTGCAGAAAAAAAACAGGGCTACGAAACATTCCATAGGGATGCTCCTACTATCCTTTTGTTTTTGTTATCTTCTTTGCCCCAGCCATTCTCGTTTTACATTACAGTTGACCCTAGATTAGACTGCATTGATCACTATGGTAGAACCTAGCATGCTGAAGGCTGCATATTCAGCTTGATAGGTTGGCCAGCAATCAAGTGCATTTCACGAAAAAGTGAACACGGACATTACCTTTTGTTTATTGGGGTTGCCTGTCCCTGAGGCTTGTTGGAGTGATTTTCATGCCTTGAGAATCTGTATTGATACACAAAAAAGAACACATAATGCAAATTTTGCTATTTTATGTGCAACAAACGAGAAAAAAATGCTTAACGTGTGTTTTAATTGTTTTGAGGGGAGTGCGTTGGTAGGTGAAAAAACTTGCGAAAGAATTATACATAGAAGGACGGATAGCACATCTCGCGATCAAGCTCAGCTGTTTGCATTTTGCCCTTCTATGCGTAAATCTTTCGAAATTTTAAAAGTGGCTTTCAAAATTAAATTATTTAACTATCCAGCTTTCTATGTATTTCTCAAAACTAAAACATGGCTAACTATACCTGTTTTCACCTAAAAAAAAAAGTACGTTTTGCGCATTGTTCCTACGCGGCGCGAAATAGTTCTCACGAGATTCGGTTGTCGGAGGGAAAAGCGATGCCTTTGACGTTTGGAACGTGTACATCTTGATAAGATAACATATATCTAATCTAAAATTCACCTACATATGTTTTCATTATCCACATAAAGGGGGAAATTAGTAACGTTCCGCGAGGAGCCGGACTTGTTTTACTTCGGTTCTTAAGGTGAAAACAGGTATAGTCGCAGGACTGTAAAAGCATCTACACGAGATACATTAATAAAAACAGGCACATATTATAAGATGTGAGCTCTGTGAAATATTATAAAACTGGCAGAAGAATATTTATATATAAACTACAATTTACTTGACGGGGATCTACACTGTTGAGTACAAAATCGACGGGAGGTAGAGGAGGTGAGATTTCGCCAACAGTCTACAGATCATAAAATACTTGCAGGACGGTCTTCATCCACAAAACTACGTGCTAAAAACGCTCGCCGAAATGTGTGCATCGCAATAAAATCACGGTGACATTTCGTGAATTTTAAAGATAAAACCATATATTCACTTAGCTAAAACAGTACAAAACCCTCAAATAGTGCGATTTGTGGCTGGCAGTTCAGCTTAGGAAAAGTTTCGATTGGGGTGAAAACTTTCAAAATCACCGTCGTCAGTTGGGATCCGAACGAACGGGTGCTTCTTGTCCCCGACGCTCCTTGGGCACCACTTTGCGTAACCGCACGATTGAGGTAGTTCAAAGACACGAAAAGCCTTCCACTTACCCGAGAGTGCGAGGCTCGCGCATTATGATGATCGAGGCGCCGACGCTTGACGCACCGAAGGCGAGCGAAAGCGCTAAAGCCGCGAGCAGACTCACGGACGCCTCCACAACGGTCCACTGATTTCGGAGCGAGCAGAGCGCAAGCGCGCATGCGCACAGGCCGCGGTTTCGTTTTAGAAGCGCAGAAAACAGAAAAAGACAAAATTTAGAGCTTGTGATGTTGACACGAACTTTAAAAAAAAAAAAATGTTACATTTTTAGAAATACGTACTTTCTATTTAGGGGAATAATATGCAGTTATAAGTAGAGCTAAATGAAGTTTGATTCATTATTGTTTTGTTTAGTTTTTAGTAATGAGCGCCTCCGACCATGCGAGCGCTGCTGTACACCTCTATGGTGGCGCCATCCGTGTTCCGACCGCGCAACTCGCTCTGTGTCCGGGGGTTGACCATTTCGGAGAAAACAAAGTACTGGTGTCGCTAGCGATGGGGCGTCGAAGACGTTCCTATAATTACGAAACCGAAACCAGTGCGCGATCCTTATAATACGAAACCGAAACAAGTACGAGTTCTTTAGAATACCGAAACCGAAACTGACCGAATCGCTATAGAGGGGTACCGTAAAATGTCTTTAGAAATTTAGGAATAAAAGAGGGTGAATACAGTTATTGTTATAAGCCCAGAAAATAAATTTGTAAATCACAGCTAGCACCAACTCGCTATTTGTTTCGTGTGGAATGCAGTAGGGAGCAGGTTTCTTTAAGATATTTTGTTTATTTTTCGTGGAGATTACTTTTAATTTACACTCAGCTTACAGTATTTTATTCGTAAATTATTTTACCGGGCCATGCTCCTAAGTTTTATTTAGAGTATGGTCCTAAAATTCCTTCAGAAAAGCAAGCATTGCAATAGGGTATTTTCCTCTAAATTGTGACTGTAGCTGAGTGTTTGATTCTAGCATTAATCTCGAGCTACAAAACTATTTGAATATTCATAACCCCATTGATGTACAACTATGGTGTGTTATGTAACCTGGGCTGAAATCATTTTTGCCATCCGAAAATATTAAAAAATAAGCGTAACACTGTCGCATAATTAACTTGACGAATGTACTTTTATACATGCAGGAATTCTATTGTGGACGCATTTTTTGGACGTGGAACAGATATTTGCATCATACAGCCCAGGCTACATAACACATGCATCAAATGGGCCGGTGCATTTCTGACAGGGACTATTTTTACTTCAGTTGGATGTCTGACAAATCAGCTTCGTCCAAAAACAACTTCCTAAAGTACAGAAACATGTTCCCATTGATCCGATTCTCAATTGTTGCGTCAAATATGGATTTACGTCGTTCTAACAGACATAGGTCTAATTGGTTTCTATTGCTTAAATATACATGCACGATTGGCCTAGACATTCCTGTTTGGCGAACAAAACATTTCGTTTGACTAATAAAAATTCCTAATGGTCCGATAAAGTCCCTATGGTAGCAGTCCAACCTCCTATGGGGCCAAAAGTTATGCCTTTTGGCATTCCTAATCCTCTTTTATTTTCATGTGTATTGAATTAAAAAAAAAATTACAGCTCAGAGTTAATTAATCAGCCTAGTGTGTATTCTGTCTTGTTCTCACTGGTTTTTATTCTGTGGAAACTTTGGATTATGTTTCTGTGAGATTGTGTGAGAGTTGGTTTAATTTTTTCGCGTGGTATTAGGTCAACCGTTGCTACTTATAAATGTTTTGAAAAATGTTCTAAGCAGCACTCTGTATTTGCAATATTGCCGCGCGCGCAGCGTGCCAAGTAGGCTGCGCGCGCGTGGCCGAACGGTTATTGCACTTGTCTCCCACGCGAAAAGCCAGGGTTCGATTCCTGGCCGCGGCTACACATTTTTGTTGACACTGTAATGTGACGTTCTGGTAAATTCGAGAACCGTCTTGCTGATTCGAGGTTAGAATGTTCTAGGCACCGAACCTTCTACGCCGAATGCTCCAGAAGCCCACGCGTGTACAAAAGCGGCTCCGCGTGGCAAGCTGGGGTCAGTTTTCGCCCCAGCGTTCGACTCTGCTGTCACGCCGACCTCGACGCCCGCGACGCTCTGTTCTCTTCTGTTGTTATCGTTTTTCCTTTTATTTCTGGGCACAAGTTCGCCCCATTAAACGTTTAGTTTCTTCAGTTATTATCGCCTCATCAATTGTCATTCGTGACATTTTGGTGGAGGTGCGGGGTAGTGCATTCTATGCCCGTTGAGCGTACCCCTCCGAAGACATCCCGGCCAAGCGAGGTGCTCAGCCCCGGAAGGCTACCCTTCGCCGAAGACGCCGAAGCCCGAAGAAGCCGTCGGACCAGAGGTCAGTCCCCTGAATTGGGTCTGCTGCCGGACAAGACCAGGCCGAAGAAGACGACGATGGCCAACCAGTCGCAGACCCCGGCCGCTTCTGCCGTCATCTACTTGCCCGTCGCACCCCGGACTCCGACGCCTTTCCACGGGGACGCCCACGAGGACATCGAGGACTGGCTGCAACACTATGAACGGGTGGCCCGTCATAACGGGTGGACAAGCTGATCAGTGCTTGCAGAACATCTACTTCTCGCTGGAAGGGACTGCGAGGTACTGGCTGGAGAACCACGAGGCTTCTTTAACTTCGTGGGAGGTGTGCAAGCAAGAACTAAAGAAGACGTTTACCAGCCAACACCGACGCGAGAGGGCTGAAGACATCCTTCGAACAAGGACCCAAGGCCCGAATGAAAGTATCACCAGCTTCGTCGAGGATGTTCTTCGCCTGAGCGCCCGCTCCGATCCTCAGGCTACAGACGAGAAGAAGCTGCGACACCTGATGAGGGGTGTGAAAAGCGAGATATTCGGCGGTCTCATTCGCAATCCCCCGACAACTGTGGACGAGTTCGTCACGGAGGCGACGAATATGGAACGTGCCCTACTTGCACGCGCCAGACACTACGAGCGACACCCCGGCGTAACCACTCTGGCGACATCCGGATCCGACCTCGGTACCGACCTTCCCGGCATCCGTGACATTATCCGTGAGGTCGTCCGGGAGGAACTGCGAAGGTTGCTGCCAACCGCCAGTCGTCCGCCAACCCTTTCCATCGCCGAGGCTGTCCGGGAAGAAGTGCATCGGGCGCTCCAACCAGAGGCTCCCGTCACCACGGTGGCACCGGAGGAACCGACGTTGAGCTACGCCGCCATAGCCCGACGACCGTCGCAAGCTCCCCGCCAAGCCACGGCGCCACCCCGAAGAGACGCCCCAACACCGCAGTACCCCCGACGACAGGAAGAGCAGGCGCACGTTCACCCAGTGCAACCTGCGCCAAGGAAGACAGACGTCTGGAGGACGGCCGACCGACGCCCGCTGTGTTACCACTGCGGGGAAGCTGATCATGTATACCGCCGATGCCCATACCGACGACTCGGGCTGCGCGGATTCCACCCAAACGACCCGCGCCCCCGTTATGGTGAACGCCCGCGGGAGATCGACGAGTACCTGCGACGACCTCAGTCCCCCGAGCCTGCGTCCCGCCGAGAGTTCCGGTCGCCATCGCCACGACGTCCAGCTTCACCGATGCACCGACCTCGTCGTGAGAGCCTGTCGCCCATTTCTCGCCGGGAAAACTAGGCGCGGCAACGCCTGGAGGTGGCGTTGCCGAAGACGACCGAAGTAAAGAGCCTCCAAGAACGACGGAGCGCTCCCACTCTCCCGACGCTGCGCATCGCAACGACGCTCCTGCTTCGGTGTCCAACAACCTCAACGTTATCATCGACGGCCACGACGCGACGGCACTCGTCGACACCGGAGCAGACTACTCCGTTCTGAGTGGGAGGCTCTCCCGCCGCCTTCGAAAAGTCATGACGCCGTGGGATGGACCTCAAATACGAACCGCCGGAGGACACCTCATTACACCAGTCGGGAGATGCACTGCTCGCGTCGAGATCCACGGTGAGACGTGCCCTCTGAAGTTCGTCGTTCTACAAGACTGTTCCAGAGACGTCATTCTCGGCATGGACTTTCTGTGTGAATACGGCGCCGTCATCGACCTTGGTGAGAACAGATTGACGCTGCGCAAGCCTGTTCCGCCTTCAGAGAAACCCCAAACAGCGTCAGCCGCCATCCGAGTCGCTGCCGACCACGTGAACCTGCCACCGCGATCAAGTGTTGTCGTACCCGTCGTGACCGATGCAGCTACCTGCGGCGAAGTTGTTCTAGAAGGCAACCTTCAATTGCTTCTGGGAAGAGGAATAGGCGTCGCAAGAGGAGTAGCTGAACTTCAGGATGGCCGCGCTGTGGTCCTCGTGACGAACTTCCGGAACGAAGCGCAACACCTCACAAAAGGTGCAGCCGTGGGCCACGTCGAGGAACTGCGAAACTCCGCCGAAATCGCCGCCATTACTGACGAATCCTCGCCACCTCGACAAGACAGTACGCCGCCAGCGCAGCTCGACATTGACCCTAAGCTCCCGGGCCCGAAACGACGGCAGCTGAATAACCTCCTCGCCGAATACCGCGACTGCTTTGCGACGTCGTCGAAGGTGCGCCAAACCGCCGTTGCGAAGCACCGCATCGTTACCGAGGACGACGCGCGCCCTGTGCATCGATCGCCGTACAGAGTTTCCGCTAAAGAAAGGGAGGTGATCCAGGAGCAAGTTCAAGAGATGCTGAAGGATGACATAATCCAGCCTTCAAGTAGTCCGTGGGCCTCTCCAGTCGTGCTGGTTAAGAAGAAGGACGGAACGCTTAGGTTCTGCGTCGACTACCGGCAGCTGAACGCGGTTACGAAGAAAGACGTCTACCCCCTCCCCCGCATCGACGACACTCTAGACCGGCTGCGCCACTCTCGTTATTTCTCATCGATGGACCTTAAGAGCGGCTACTGGCAGATCGAAGTCGACGAACGGGACCGCGAAAAAACAGCCTTCGTCACGCCGGATGGACTGTACGAGTTCAAGGTTATGCCCTTCGGACTATGCACGGCGCCAGCAACTTTCCAGCGTGTCATGGACACCGTACTGGCAGGGCTGAAGTGGCAGAGCTGTCTCGTCTACCTTGACGACGTCGTAGTATTTTCAACTGACTTCGACGAGCACTTGCGACGACTCCGAGCTGTTCTCCAAGCCATAAAGACCGCCGGACTCACCCTCAAGCCGTCAAAGTGCCGGTTCGCCTATGACGAACTGAAATTCCTAGGTCACGTGGTTAGTAACGAAGGCGTCCGTCCAGACCCCGAGAAGACTCGCGCCGTCGCGGCATTTCCAGCGCCCACAGACAAGAAGGCTTTGCGAAGATTCCTTGGTCTTTGTGCCTACTATCGACGCTTCGTTCGGGATTTCGCAAGGATTTCCGCACCGCTCACTAAACTCACGAAGGACGCCGAGAAGTTCGAATGGGCCGAGGAGCAGCAGCACGCATTCGACGAGCTGAAGCAACGACTCCAGACTCCTCCTGTTCTTGGACACTTCGATCAAGACGCGGAAACCGAGATTCATACGGACGCAAGTAACGAAGGACTTGGCGCGGTACTGGTTCAAGTGCAAGAAGGCACCGAGCGAGTCATCGCCTACGCGAGTCGAACACTGTCCAAAGCGGAGAGAAATTACTCCACGACTGAAAAGGAATGTCTTGCGGTCGTCTGGGCGATCACGAAGTTTCGCCCGTACTTGTACGGGGGCCCTTTCCGCGTTGTCACGGACCACCACTCGCTCTGCTGGCTTGCGAACCTAAAGGACCCGTCCGGACGTCTCGCTCGATGGAGTCTCCGACTGCAGGAGTTCAACATGACTGTTGTCTACAAGTCAGGCCGCAAGCACAGCGACGCCGATTGCCTGTCCAGAGCCCCTGTCGAGACATCTCCCGGTAGCGGCGACGACGATGACGACGAGTGCTTCCTAGGCGCAGTGAACACCGACGACATGGCGCGACGTCAAAGAGACGATCCTGAGTTGCGCGCGCTAATCGAGCACCTCGAAGGACGAGGGGGTACTGTCCCCCGTGTCTTCTCGAGAGCCCTGCCGACTTTCGTCCTCCGACAAGGTGTACTTTACAAGGAGAACTTCGGAGACAACAGTACGCCGTGGCTGCTGGTAATCCCTACCGACCTTAGAGCGGAGATCTTCCAAGCCTGCCACGACGACCCGACGTCCGGACACCTTGGTTACAGCCGTACGCTGGCCCGAATCCGTGAAAGGTATTACTGGCCCAAGCTACCGAAGACCGTTCATTTCTATACACGGTCGTGCCACGAGTGCCAGCGACGCAAGAAACCGCCGACGAAGCCGGCAGGTCTCCTGCAGCCGATTGCTCCCCCGAGTGCACCGTTCCAGCAGATCGGAATGGATCTACTTGGTCCTTTCCCACCATCGACGCAAGGAAACAGATGGATTATCGTCGCCACAGATTATCTCACGCGGTACGCCGAAACGAAAGCCCTTCCTGCAGGGACTGCTGTGGAAGTCGCCAAGTTTTTTATCGAGTCCATCGTCCTCCGGCACGGCGCTCCCGAAGTTTTGATCTCAGACCGGGGATCATCGTTCATGGCCCAGCTGACGCAAGAAATCCTTCGTCTCAGCCACACCAGCCATCGGCGCACCACTGCGTACCACCCCCAGACCAACGGGCTGACGGAGAGACTCAACAAGACCATCGCCGACATGATCTCTATGTACGTCGACGTGGAGCACAAGACATGGGACGAGGTGTTGCCGTACGTCACATTTGCCTACAACACGGCCGTGCAGGAGACCACCGGGGTGACACCCTTCCAACTGGTTCATGGTCGCAAAGTAACGACAATGCTGGACGCGATGTTACCCCACGAACCGGCTGTCGACGGAAGTGACGACGCCCAGGTGGTTGCCCAACGGGCAGAAGAAGTCCGCCAGCTCGCCAGACACCGTATTCAAGCCCAACAACGTGTCGACACTAACCGCTACAACCTTCGTCGTCGGGACGTCCACTTCCAGCCCGGAGACAGGGTGTGGGTGTGGACACCGATCCGCCGACGCGGTCTCAGCGAGAAACTCCTAAAACGGTACTTTGGACCCTACAAGGTACTTCGTCGACTTGGAGATCTGAACTACGAGGTGATGCCCGACGGAACACGGACTTCATCACGCCGCCCTCCACGACCAGAAGTCGTCCACGTCGTGCGCATGAAGCCATACTACGCTCGATAGGACTGTGGACCTTATGTGTTCTAAATGACTCTTCAGCTTACCGTTCTTTTTGTTTGCTTTGTTTTGTTTTGCATCGGGGCGATGCACTTTTTAAAGGGGGGAGTAATGCCGCGCGCGCAGCTTGCCAAGTAGGCAGCGCGCGCGTGGCCGAACGGTTATCGCACTTGTCTCCCACGCGAAAAGCCAGGGTTCGATTCCTGGCCGCGGCTACACATTTTTGTTGACACTGTAATGTGACGTTCTGGTAAATTCGAGAACCGTCTTGCTGATTCGAGGTTAGAATGTTCTAGGCACCGAACCTTCTACGCGGAATGCTCCAGAAGCCCACGTGTGTACAAAAGCGGCTCCGCGTGGCAAGCTGGGGTCAGTTTTCGCCCCAGCGTTCGACTCTGCTGTCACGCCGACCTCGACGCCCGCGACGCTCTGTTCTCTTCTGTTGTTATCGTTTTTCCTTTTATTTCTGGGCACAAGTTCGCCCCATTAAACGTTTAGTTTCTTCAGTTATTATCGCCTCATCAATTGTCATTCGTGACAATATTAAACAGCAGTGCTTCCCAAACTGTGAGGCGCGAACCCCAGGGGTGTCGTGACTGATCTACCGGAGTGTCGCAAAACAACTGCTGGCTTGTTTCTTTTTTTTTTCCAATGGTTTTAAATTGGTTAACTGTTAATTACCTGTATTACCAGAGAAACTAAGTTTTAGAGTCAATTTCAATGTGTAACTGCTTATGCACTGATATGGTAAGACTTGTGGTCTAGCCAAATGCGAATGGAGGAGGGAGCGGGGTCGTTGCAGAATATATTTTATATTTTAGTGGATTGCACGCGTAGGGAAGTTTGGGTGCAGATGCTGTATATTGAGTCATTATGTTTATCGCTGTGCCATTTTGATCACCCGAGACAGTGTGCTAGTTGTGAATGTGAATAATTGAATATGTTTTGATTTCATAGAAGGGTTAATAAATGGTTAATAAATATGAGAAGTTATTTGATCGCAATTTTGAACATGACTTTATTTGAGGAGAATGTCTTCTGAATAGCAGGCAATCTGCATTCATGATTATCTTCACCTTTGCCTATATCGAAGTCCTCCGCTGTGGATCAGCTGATGTCTATTGGGTGCCTTATGGTAGAACTCACTTGAGTATCTATGGATAAACTCAAATGAACGGGTATTGCATTCTTAATTATAAGACTCATTTGCATGAGTAATCAGTACATTTATAAACTCAAAACGAATGGATATTGACTGGATAAGGATAAAACTTGGTGGAATTTGTAATGAGTGAACTCAAAAGAATGGATATTGAGTCGGTAACGATAAAACTCATTACAATTTGTACTGAGTAGTGATGGCCTGTAGCTGAGCCGGTTGGTTATCCATGCTTACTGATTACCAGCTGAACGTTAGGAAAAGCGATGGAGAGAGAAAGATACACACGGCTGGACTAGCAACCCTTTTAATAAACTTCCTTTTCCTCAACCTCATCCTAAAAGGGTAGCTTCTTCTTCTTCTGTCAGAGCTTAGACAGAAACTTCCTTTTTCTCCCCACGAACCGTGGAGTTTTCCTCTTCTTCGACTTTCGAATCTTGCAAAACTTCATTCTTTTTGTCTTTTATACTTCCGGCGGTGTCACCCTCGTTTTACTCGGTCGGATCTTGGAGTCAAAAAGTCCCAACTTGGTTCATCCGAGGGGCCGCTCTCCTCAGATACATTTTTTCTTTGGGCAAGAGCGCGATGGAGGCAACATTCACGCATTCTCCCTCCCGCTCCTCAATGGCCAGCGCCTCGAGGAGCTCCCTTCCAAGCTGCTTTCGGTGTTTTGCTACGACGGTAATGTTTGTGAAATCAGGAGCACATTTGCAGTCCCGACAATGTGCCGAAAGGTGGCTCGCCGACTTTAGTGCGGCCACAGAGGCTGCATGTTCTCTGGTGCGGTCGTTTATGCACCTCCCTGTTTGCCCTATGTAGCTTTTGCCACATGACATAGGGATCTTGTAAACAACTCCTTTTTCGCATGGGGCGTAGGGTGTTCGATGCGCAGTGCTGCAGGTCGTCGTCCCGTTCTGGGCGGTTTTCCGGTTCACCCTACGGCACATGGCGTACGCCTTGTTGGGGGCGGAGCACAAAACGTGGATGCCTTGTCGGCCGGCGATCTTTTTTAACCGATGAGTAATGCCGTGAACATATGGGACCACTACGAAAGGCTTTGGGGGTTTCTTTAGCGTTGTTTGATTTTTCTCAGGATTTTGTCGCATTTGCTTACAAAGCTTCTCACATATCGGGACGAGGAGGGTGCTCGAGTACCCGGAATCCTGGAGTCGACCCAGCTGTCTTTGAAAGCTGCGCCCCACCTTATGAGGGCAGGACTTCTGTAGCGCCGATACTAGAGCTTTGGTGGCCAGCCCCCGTTTTACGTTTTTGGAATGCTCCGAGGTATTCGGAAGGAACCCCTTACATGAACGGGGTTCATAACTCCAGCACACGTGGGAAGGTTGAAACTCCAATGAGAGATCTAGAAACCGTATGGAATTGTTGACGGGAAGTTCATGGGTAAAAGCCAATCCGTGGCAGCTATGTTTGAAGCTGCGCATGACCACGTCTAAGCACCCGTTACTCTCCTCATCTGCATCAGAGATGCTTAGTATGAGGAAGGAGCAGGGTCTTCAAGGCTTTCAAAATTCAACAGGGATGAGCCTCGACAGCTTCTTGGAGCTCCTGACGGCATATCTTTCTGCGACGGTGGTGTCACACCAAGAACAGCAATTCTTGCAAAAAAGCGGGGTGTGCATCGGTTCTCGAGTGGCCCCCTACTTGAGCGATTTGTACCTCGCAGCGTGCGGGAGGAACATTCAAGACCAGTTAAAAGATCCACGCATCGAGGCCATCTTTCGGTATGTTGACGACTTCCTCATACTAAGCAACTCTGATGCAGATGAGGAGAGTAACGGGTGCTTAGACGTGTATCTGAGGAGAGCGGCCCCTCGGATGAACCAAGTTGGGACTTTTTGACTCCAAGATCCGACCGAGTAAAACGAGGGTGACACCGCCGGAAGTATAAAAGACAAAAAGAAGGAAGTTTTGCAAGATCCGAAAGTCGAAGAAGAGGAAAACTCCACGGTTCGTGGGGAGAAAAAGGAAGTTTCTGTCTAAGCTCTGACTGAAGAAGAAGCTACCCTTTTATGATAAGGTTGAGGAAAAGGAAGTTTATTAAAAGGGTTGCTAGTCCAGCAGTGTGTATCTTTCTCTCTCCGTCACTTTTCCTAACGTTCCGCTGGTAATCAGTAAGCATGTACTGAGTAAACTCAAAATAATGAATATTGTGTTCTTTGTGATAACACTCATTTGAATCTGTAATCAGTAAACTCAAAAAATTGATGTTGATTGGGTAACGATAAACCTCACTTGAATTTGTAATGAGTAAATTCAAAAGAACAGATTTTGAGTGGGTAATGATAACACTCATTTGAATGTGTAATGAGTAAATTCTAAATAATAAATATTAGGTTTGTAATGATAAAACTCATTTAACGTTGAGTTTGATTTGAGTTTCATTTGACTTTATGCAAACACGTTAGAAGCTCAATTGAAACTCATTGTTCATTTTTGTAAGGGACGGCGTTCGAAAAAACGGCGCTCATTCCCAAGGAGACGGCGATGAAAGCAGACGGCCTTTACGCTGCGGAAGAACACTGTGGCGCAGCGATGCGAAATGCGTGCTGAGGCTCTTCCCGCATGCCCTTCCCGCATGCTTTGCTTTACAAAAATTTAAAGGAGTTTCAAGTGAAATTGTAAAGGATTAACTTAATACACCGCGTTGTGTCTGAATTGAAACTGAATAGTCTTGTTTCTTTTGAGTCCTATTGAACCTTCACAGGGTATTGGCCACTGTCTTAAATTGCATTTTAGGAATTGCATTTTATTGAAAATTTTGGCAATAATGTTTCAATTGAACTTTTGCACTTGAGTTTTAATAGATGTTTTGCAACAGTTTCTATAAAAAATCTTGTAACTGCGTTTTAAAAAACCCGGCAACGTAGGGGAAGTTTATTCTTATAATTCCTTAAAGCATGGAAAATGGAGGAAACAAAGCAGAATAATGAATTGAAAACAAGCATCATAAAGCACTCACAACACACTAATCACACTCTTCTTGACTACTCCTCCGCCTTATATACTCTACATATAAAAAATATTCATTTGGCCGGGGACCATCTCATCATTTATTGAGGTACCCAGTATGCAATCCCCTGATCAGAAGTCTGAGAAATAGGAGTCGTATTTCGACGTCATTAGACCCTATCCCTTAGTGAAACAAGAAATTAAAGACCTTTACATTTCCCTGCAATGCCGAATAAGAGCGCAGCTCTTGAGGAGGAGGAGGAAAGGGTACGGAGGAGAAGGCATACCTTCGTCGTGACCTTCACGAGTGACCGTGATGTCACGCGTGACGTCATTATGGAAAACGTCCCATGATTCAGCGCGTGGGACGCTCTTGGCGTCACTCGTAACCCTTGTGACGTCACTCGTGGCGTCACGTGTGACGTCATTATGGGAAGTCCCATAATGCAACGAGTGGGACCCTCGGGACGTCACTCGTGACGCCACGTGTGACGTCATTATGGGAAACGTCCCATAATGCAAAGCGCGGGTCACGAGTGAGACCCGCGCGTTGCATCATGGGACGTATACCATAATGCAACGTACGGGACCCTCGTGACGTCACTCGTGACGGCACGCGTGACGTCATTATGGAAAACGTCCCATAATGTAACGCTCGGGTCACGGGTGAGACCCGCGCATTGCATCATGGACGTCTCCCATAATGCAACGCAAGGGACCCTCGTGACGTCACTCGTGACCATCGTGACGTCATTTGTGACGTCACGTGTGACGTCATTATTGGAAACGTCGCATAAATCAACGCGCGGGTCACGAGTGAGACCCGCGCGTTGCATTATGGGACATTTCCCATAATGCACCGTGCGGTTACACCGACGGCGGTGGCGACGCCGCTCAAGCAGGAAACGGGCACCCAAGAGCTGCGCTCTACAAACACATTGGTACAAGGAATGATCGTTCGGTGCAGTCGCTAAACCCACACTCGTTTGCATATCTAATGAGTAAATTAAAATGAATAGATACTGAGATCTAAATGAGCAAACTCAATTGCATTCTTAATGAGTGTTTGCTAAAGAAGATATATTGAGTTCATAATGAGCAAACTCAATCGCATTCTTAATGAGTACCTTCAAAGGAATATATATTGCAGCCTTATGACCAAACCCATTTGCATTTCTAATGAATACATTAAAAAATCTTTATTGAGTTTCATATTTCAAATTCGTTAAACGTTGAATTTATATTGAGTTTTAATTGACTCTATAGGAATACATCAGAAACTCAATTGAAAGTCACTGATAATTTTTGTAAGGGTCGGAAAACAAACAAAGAGTGTTTGAAATAAGGACATAGCGCAAAAGGTTGGCTTTCTCCAGCGCCTCGTAATTTGACAAGCCTATCAGGAACTGGCTTTGCAACAGAAAGAATAAAACAAACTCGGGACAAGGGACTGCGAACATTGGTTTCAACTGGCAACAACATGAATAAGCTTAAAAGCACTCCCTGCAATTTAGAACCGTCATGAATAAATGAGAAAAAGGGTGTGCATGTATATTATGTGCGTGTTCGCCACATATAGCGAACACGACCTATTGAGCCAAACAACGGCAGATGTATCTGGAGACACCGGGAGGGAAGAGCTAGGCGGCGGACCAGAAAGGAGATGCACTGGACGCCTGGAAGCAACAGACTGGGTACGGACCGAAGCATGTTTTTAGACCGGAGTAATGAGGCAGTTTATTTTACAATAACATGGGTACAAAGTATCAATGTGCCTTCCTTTTTTTCTTTAGAAATGGCAACAGAAATGGCAACTATCACAGTTCTCCTTGTTGTGAGAACAAACGTCATCATAAAGAAATAATATTGAAAAACGTAAAATATACGCGCTTAGAGCGCTGTTCGCACACTTGCAACCGTATAGGACGGAGAGGGACAAGAGCGGTTTTTAAGCCTCTTGCAATGGCGGAGGGCCTGCTCCGCAGCAGCGCATACGGTCCTCCGCCGTCGCCAGAGGCTTATAAACCGGCCTTGTCTCTCTCGGTCGTACTCGGTTGCAAGTGTGTGAACGGCGCTTAACACGTAATTTTTGTTTAGAATTATAGTTAAGGTAGACGCTAATCAGCCCGTCTAAAACCAAAAATAAAAACAATCTGAAACCAGACTAAATGTCGATAGCTGTTATCAGCCAAAGGGATCCAATCCGTAGCGCTCTAATTTGGCACGCTTTCTCTGATTGTTTTTGACGTCCGTGCGCCGCGTTAACTGTCTCTCGTCGAAGATTTAGGTCTTCAACCATGCCGAACATGAGGCGAACGCGGACGAGCATACTCTGCGAGCAGCTGCTTTATTTAGGTCTGAGCTGTTGCGACCTGGATGCCTTGTGAGGCTCGTTTGCGAGAACAGCTCTTAGGCGCCCGTCTCCGGCTTGAGCGGCATCGCCGTCGCCGTCGGCGTAATCGCGCGTTGCATTATGGGACGTTCACATAATGACGTCACACGTGACGTCACTTGTGATGTCACAAGGGTCACGTGTGACGTCCCACTCGTGACGTCCCACAGCGCTTAAATTTAGCGGGAATATTTCCCCGCTAAAAATGGCAGGGGAATTTCGCTGCTGAATATAGCGGGGAAATTTTTCCGCCAAATTCAGCGGAAAAAGTACCCCGCTAAAAGATTCCCCGGTAACATTAGCGGCAAAAATTTACCACCAAATTTAGCGTAAAAAATCCCCGCTAAAATAGCGGAAAAACTTAGCGGCTAAATTTAGCGGCAAAGATTTACCGCTAAATTTATCGGAAAAATGTCTCCGTTAATTTTAGGAGAAACAAATTCCCTGCTTCGTTTTCGCCGCTTTCCCTCAATCGAAGGCGCTGGAAGACGGTATGTTAGACAGTATCTTGGACAGAAAATGAATTGGGAAGACGGTACATTGGACATGACTTTCTTTCTTTACTAAACAGCTATTTCGTTGACAAAAACGTATTCTAACTTATTTAAACGTCCTGAATGAATTAAATAAATATTGTAGTAGTTTAAGACACGTTTACTGGAGGAAGAAAAAGCAACGTTGCTAGCGAACTACTTTCTCGACGGCGGAGGCACTTCAGATGGGCGCAATGCGCTTGTGGGTGGAGCTAAAAGATTGTTCTTATGTTGCATCCGACTATAGAGGGTTTTAGAATAAGGAACCCCAACGTTTGGGAGCCCTAAGAAATTAAAGAACCCATACGTAACAAGGTTGGTCACCACCCGTTTAGGAAATAGGGTTATCGCAACGCAACGCTGCGCGACACGCTTGTGTTTTCCACTTGCAGCACCGGTGCGGCTAACAAACGTCATCATAAAGAAATAATATTGAAAAACGTAAAATATACGCGCTTAGAGCGCTGTTCGCACACTTGCAACCGTATAGGACGGAGAGGGACAAGAGCGGTTTTTAAGCCTCTTGCAATGGCGGAGGGCCTGCTCCGCAGCAGCGCATACGGTCCTCCGCCGTCGCCAGAGGCTTATAAACCGGCCTTGTCTCTCTCGGTCGTACTCGGTTGCAAGTGTGTGAACGGCGCTTAACACGTAATTTTTGTTTAGAATTATAGTTAAGGTAGACGCTAATCAGCCCGTCTAAAACCAAAAATAAAAACAATCTGAAACCAGACTAAATGTCGATAGCTGTTATCAGCCAAAGGGATCCAATCCGTAGCGCTCTAATTTGGCACGCTTTCTCTGATTGTTTTTGACGTCCGTGCGCCGCGTTAACTGTCTCTCGTCGAAGATTTAGGTCTTCAACCATGCCGAACATGAGGCGAACGCGGACGAGCATACTCTGCGAGCAGCTGCTTTATTTAGGTCTGAGCTGTTGCGACCTGGATGCCTTGTGAGGCTCGTTTGCGAGAACAGCTCTTAGGCGCCCGTCTCCGGCTTGAGCGGCATCGCCGTCGCCGTCGGCGTAATCGCGCGTTGCATTATGGGACGTTCACATAATGACGTCACACGTGACGTCACTTGTGATGTCACAAGGGTCACGTGTGACGTCCCACTCGTGACGTCCCACAGCGCTTAAATTTAGCGGGAATATTTCCCCGCTAAAAATGGCAGGGGAATTTCGCTGCTGAATATAGCGGGGAAATTTTTCCGCCAAATTCAGCGGAAAAAGTACCCCGCTAAAAGATTCCCCGGTAACATTAGCGGCAAAAATTTACCACCAAATTTAGCGTAAAAAATCCCCGCTAAAATAGCGGAAAAACTTAGCGGCTAAATTTAGCGGCAAAGATTTACCGCTAAATTTATCGGAAAAATGTCTCCGTTAATTTTAGGAGAAACAAATTCCCTGCTAAATTTAGCGTGAAACTTTCCCGCTAAATTTAGCAGAAATATTTCCTCGGTAAACTTAGGTGAAAGATTTTCCCGCTAAAATTAGGGGAAAAGAGTCACCGCTAAATTTAGCGGCAAAACGTTCCCGCTAAATCTGTCGAAAAACATTCCCCTCCAAACTCAGCGAAACAATTTTTCCGCTAAATTTAGCGGAAAACGGTTCCCGCTATGTTTAGCGAAAACTTACCCTGTTAAGTTTAGTGGGAAAAAAAAATTGTAGATGAAAACAATTACCAGCTAAATTTAGAAGAACAATTTCACCGCTAAATTTAGCAAAAACTTCCCGCTAAATGGGAGGGGAGCAGAATAGGAGGAGCGGCATACCCTCCCCTTCGTACCCTCCCCTCCTCCTCCTTAGGAGCTGTGCTCTAATTCGGCATTACAAAAATTTTTGAAAGTCTCTCATTATTTTTTTTAAGCTACAGGTAACGTGCCACGAACGCTCGGGCGATCGAGCCAAGCAAATCCACTCGGTGTCTCGGAGCGTAGCTCGAGGTAGAGTCACCGAATGCTCCCAGAGCACCGAAACTTCCAAGCTTCGTTTGAGAACGCGAGAATCGCCTCAGCAGTAGCGCTCCAAGCCATCCCCAATATGACGCGGCCCTGTTCGGCCGAAGCGCGTACAGTGTAGCGTTCGTTTTCGTGCGAGCTGTTCAATCAACTTTTGCGCTCCGTGGCGACACTGGCTTCTTTTTATTAAAGCTCTTTCCTTCTTTCTTGTTCCTCGCTGTCTCCTAACTCTCTCTCTCACCATCTCGCCTCGAAACACATCGAAGTCGAGCGTTAAGCTTAGCGTCAGAGGCGTAGAGTTTGAACGGCAGCAACAGCTCAACCGGAGCGAGCAAACGAGCCGGCAATCTTCTTCGTCGAACCAGATTAGCCGCTACCTAATTTGAAAAAAAAAAAAAAAAAAAAAAAAAAAAAAATTGAGAAAATTAACGCAGCTTCCTTTCAATCCTAGCTCATTGTGAAAACGCGGAAACGCTTTATATTATCTTTTTTTTTTTTGTTTTGGGCCTGACCCCAAAATGACCGACTGACAACGGCCGCCAACGGCTCTAGAGCACAGCCAATGATAACTGGATTCTGCGGGATCGATTTCCGGTAAGCGGACTGAATGGAATTCGCTACTCTGGGAACACTCAGCGACTCCACGACCGGAGTAATGAGACGTTGCCATGGCAACGGTTACCGCGTCTCTTTAGGCTTAGTAACGGCCAGATTCAGATGACGATATTTAAAAAGGGGCGAGCTCACCGCCGACATTCTTTGCGATTGGAGAGAGAGAAAGCGAAACGAAATCTGGCTGCACCATACATTGTCAATGGACATGGCTAATACGATAGGGACCATGACAAATTTACTCCGAAGCGAACAAAAAGGGCGCCTCCCTCTTTGCCGACGCAACACGGCCCTATAAGCTCTATCCGTCTCAAGGCAAATAGAGGCCCGACGCTATTTCTCGAAGGTCGCGTTAGGGGCGAAAGCTAAAGGCCCATACGCACATTCGCGTTTGAGCGCGGTGCGTTCCATAGCGGCAAGCGGACGCGTTGCGTTGCGAAGAGCGCTTGCGCCAAACTTGTACGCACAGTTGCATTGACACGCAGTCAACCGCAGTCAAGAGCCAATAAGAACGCGCTATCGTCGCTAGCGGCTCACCAATAGTAAGCGAAATCCAAGGCAACATGGCGGCGCACAGCGACAGCGTCGAAGTGTTCGATCTTAGGACAATCCCGCCGGCTTCCCCCACGTTTTGTCGAGCTTGAACCATCGCAGCCTCGGAAAATACACTTCCCACCGCTCCCCAAAACGAAAAAGCAAGTTCAGCGGGCGGCGAACCGGATACGTCTCGCCGAGTCGGACGAGTGGCGCGAGCGGACACGTCACCCTCCTCTCCTCTTGCTGGGCTTCTGATTGGTCGAACTAGGTCGAACGCGCCGCAACGCTTCGGAAAGTTGAGCGAGTCTCTACTCGCTTGCGTTGCGCTGCGAAGCGTTGCGGGTAGGCGCGCGTCGCACCGCAAGCGACCGCTCCTGGGCGCAAGGACGCCGCAACGCACTCAAACGCGTTCAAACGCGAATGTGCGTATGGGCCTTAAACCTAAACCCAAAAGGGCAGTTTGGGTTCGGCGCATGTGCAGTGGTGAACTCCTATTTCTTAGAAGACAACACGCTTTGGGACCCCCTATTTTAAGACGTTGCATTGCATTTCTTTTCGGTAAAGTACTCCTCATGGAAGGAAGAAAGGAAAAACAACGAAAACGGCGACAAGATTGTTAAGATAAATGTTTACGGGTTGACTCCCTTTTATAATCTACAACACTGTGAAAGGAAACAAACTGAACACGCCCCGGAACTTGCTTCTTCAGAAATTCACCGCACCGATATTTCCGGTACCAAAACGACCGTGTAATAATCGCGCCGCAAGACGTCCGTTTCAAATCACCCATTATAAGCGTTCATACCAAAACGCTCTCACGCGATGATTCAATGCAGACTGTTAAAAATTTAAAACCGTTTCGTCTAAATAATTTCTAAACGTGTTTTGTGCGTCTTTGGGCTTTAGTGTCTGAGCTCCACCAGGGAGTAAGTCGTTTGAGTTTCCGAGTTATCAAACTTTAGTTTTTTTTTTTTTTTTTCTTTTGCCTGTCTTTTTTCGAATAATAACAAGGTAAGAGGACGTTGAAAATGCTGGCTAGGATGTGTCAGCGATTTCGTTTCACAATGTATAACTAGTCTGAATATCCAATGGAATGAAACATCCAATAATAATTAATTGTTGCACGCTGGATATTCTGTCTGAGTTGCACCTTCGGGTTCGTTCAAGTTGCCGACTCGTTAAACATTTCATCTATATCGCGCGTTACTTCTTGTTCAATATTCAGATTCGTTACTTTTAGTTTCACGCATGACTCACCTAATAAACACGAGCAAAATTAATATTGGGTTCAGCTAGGTTGCGCTAAGTTTAACGGAGAGAGATTGCTAGCGAAGAGGATGCATGAGGTAGTACATGTGTTATTTGTAAAGGACCCTCGACACCTATGTAGTTGCATTTGAAAGCGGCACTGAATATTATGAAAAGTACACATGTATAAGAACAAAGAAGCAGGCACATGCCGAACGTTGATCGGGTTAGTGTGGAGAACGTAAAACCTTGAAGTAGTGACGATTCAATGGTGCAAAGTCTTTCGAGTAATTAGGTGCAAGTCACACCATAAATGTCGAACACCCTGACGGGCACATATTTAATTCCCGTAAACTAGGACAGATATTTTGTTTTAATACCATGGTGATTTTTTGCCGCTAAATTTTTTTTGTTTCTAAAGGAACAGGCTCTTATGTTGAGCGAGGATGTCGACTCTGAAATTATTATAATTTCCGGACTTGCTCTCAAAAATGTATAGTACCGTCATTATAACATACAATATGCCTATGGACGAGGCGGTGAATAATAAATAATGCTACAAGATGTAAAGAAATCTGAAAAATTAAAAAAAAAATGCTTGCAAGAATAAATGTTTAGAAAGCTTATGCATGAGAAGCCAGGATCGAAATTTCAATGAGCTCTTGCCTGCCCTTTTGCCATATTTAAGTTAGCCGTGGTCTTATTCCTGCAGTCCCCCTCTCGGCTGTACCTGCAGTATGTTAAAAAGACAAAAAGAAAGGTTGCTGCTTACACCAAAAACAAAGCGGACGTACAGCACGAAGGTATATTTTCAATAATTCAATAATGTAAAACTGTGCATTGTTTTGTACGTTTTACAATTCTGAATATTTCCAATATATTAACAAAAGCGCCGGTCGCCATTATTGCATCTCGCAGCTTAATGGACGTCATAACATTGAACAGCAAGTTACAACAATATTATAGTCAGGAATTATATGGTATATTTTGGCGATGCTCAAAACCATCTCGAGGTCAAATCAAATTAAAAAGCAGCGGTGTCGAATTCGTGTTAACTGCGTCGCTTAGCGTGCTTGCTGTTATTCATTGATGAAGTGTAAAAACATTACAAGTTTGAAAGTCCCAACGACACAAAAGAGTCACTACTCGACATTCCAAGCTTCTTTATATTTAGACACGCTTATTCACATTCAGGCGTCTTTGGACCCTTTGTATTGTTGGATATTCAAATGGACATTTAGTCCCGGTTCTTTCAAATATATTTTTGAAAGACCAGATACGTTGAACATTCAGATCAGTTTCCATTATCGGTCATGCCGCATATTTCTTCTCTGGTGTATCTGACCTAATGCGTATTCACAGTAGTTAAATATTAAACTATTTTCGACATTCGAACCACACAAGTGTTTGAGCTAAAGAGTGGTCTCACTGCGCGTTCGAAGTGGTTTCCTTGGGGATTTATCGTGACGATTATGGATTATCCCCCGAATTTAAATACCGCTGGTTTTATAACTCAAATGCAGAGACCGAATTTGTGTAGCTTTAAAGTTTTGTGTTCAAAACAAATCCGAAGAGCCTAAAATAAAACACGATGCTTATGGAACTTGAAGTGACCAACGAATATTGTTAGTTTGTCGTGCTCTTTGTTCGTGTAGGGTGTTGTGTTTTGTTTACGTTTTGTGTGGAGCACGTGGAGATCCTTGGGATAATTGTGCTCGTAAAGTTCATAGATTCTAAATATATAAAAATTGTGTGTCCCATAGCGTATGACGTTGACACGTAGAATATTGATAGAAAAGAAATTAATCTTAAAACACGCAATAGCCACGTTTTACATATTCTTGACGTATTATTTTCCCTTGCTTTCGACGTATGTCTAATCATATTACTCTAGTTTCGAGCAGTGTGCACGCTCTGATTCGTGTGCCATGTGCCGCATGCCCACGGCCCACGGTAGACACCTGGCTTTGTACGGAGTAGCCCGTAACTTGCGACCAGTCATACGTTGTGGTAAGAACGTAATTACTTGGATGGCTTAGTGAAATAATAAGTAGCACAACTAATAAGAAATAAAAAGTAGCACAAGGGGGACGGGGACGTGTATAGCGCCACTTGAAAACCTTTCCTTGCACTGCACCCCAGCTCAAAATTACGTTTAGAAAGCGCTTGGAGCACAACACAAAAGGACTTGACGGGAGTGCCAGAGTGAGTCAGCGAGGCCACTCTGGACTCCTATTTACTGCAGTCGGTTTCTCGAAGGTTCGGCCTAGACTGTTCAAGCGTCCGACACTCGGAAGACTGACTCGGCAAGGTCATGTTGGCCAACTTATTTTTTACCCTAGGCGTAAGAGCAAGCATGAATCTCATAGAAGTAAGGAGAAGCGTTCCCTCTCGGCATTGCACGCGGCAGTATGTTATATAAACCAAACAGTTTTGGGTGCAAAATAAGAAGAACGGAGAATTACTGTTAACAGTTGACACAGATACAACTGTCGAATTAACACCCCCCACACCCCAAACAAAAAAGAATCAAGGGTCCCTCAATAATAATAATAATAATAAAAAAAGATTACCTGAGGAGCAACTAAAAAACAAAGACTGGATGTTTAGCTGTTATGCCAGAGGGAACGTATGGGACTAAGTACATGACGTTTTTTTTAAATACTTTGATACACTAAAGACGCGGCCTCCCGGTGTTTTCCGAACTAAGGTCAATGATTTGTGTTCCAAGCTGAACCTCCCGAAACGCAAGGGTGTTATAGGTAGTCCTTCAAAATTGTACCTTACAGTTTGTTTCACTGATAAAACACACAAGTAACGGGCACCTTTCAGAAGTATTGTTTCTGAGAAGGGCTGTTGGCAGAGACCTCTTGGCACTTTTTTGGAAAAACTCCTTTCTAACCTACGACTTCCTCAGCTGCCTTTTAGGGTTTCCAACTCTCTTGAATTGATCTCTCGCATTCAACCCATTCATTCATATTCCACGCAACTATCCATTTGCTCCGTGAACATTTAGGATATGTATATTAATTTAAACCCCAAAATTCTCCTGGTATCAATTTTTTACGCCATCCAAGTACATGGAATTTGCGACTTCCAGAGTTCTTCGGTTTCTCGGCCTATAATTTCGTTGACTTCCGAGCCCTTTGCCTACAGTCGACTCTGGTCGAACACGAAGGAAAGATTTTCAGACAGAAAAAAGGCGCTTGTATTGGTTTCTGTCTCGCTCCCATTCTCAGTGAGGTTTGTCTTTCGTTCGCTGACCGAGCTGTGAAAGCTCAGCTCAATAACTCAAATGGATGTCAGGTCTTCAAATTCGTTGACGGTTACCTTGTCATCCGTCCAAAATATGAAATGCCCGAGGGAATTGTTGATGCTCTCACGTCCAACTCGTTCGGACTCACTTTTACCAAAGAGGATCCTTCACGTAAGGGTCTGCAGTATTTAGAGCTTTGCCTCCCTCTTTATTCTTCGGGTCTGTGCTGGGCCTTTCAGCAGATGACCAAAAAACCTTTGCTTCCTTTTTCTAGCAATCATTGTAAATCAGTTAAACACGGCATCGTAAAAACCCTTTTTTCGTCATCTTTTTCACGGAAACCACTTTCCACTTACAACATATAAGGTTTGTCAACGCGGGGTACCCGGCAGACCTCTTGGGGAACACTTTGAAGAGGCTCATTCACGCTAATCGTCCTTGAGTAGCAACCAAGAACAAAATGCCGGAACGAATTACCGTGATCCCATACACGCACAATTCATCGCACCGGTTGAAGGCTCTTACATCTCGCTTCAACACAAACTTTTTTTTTCTTGCAGAATGCGACTTAAGCAGCTTTGTCAACGCGTCAGCAATCAAGGAAAACCGCAAGGTGCAATGTTAAGCAAGCTGACAAGTTCGTGCCGGGCGAGGAAAAAAGAGGTCATTCTGTTCTGCTAAGGTGCGGGAAACAGTATATTGGGCAGACAGGAAGGGGCGTCAACCACAGACTCAGAGAGCGTCATTTCGAAGTTTCACGGTCCTTTCACCCTATAGTCTATCATGCCCACACAAGCACTGCCTGCGTTTCTTCTTTCAAGAACACAAAAGTTTTAGGAGGTCATCATAAAAGATTTTGCAGGGAAATCATTGAGTCATTCACAATGAAGACTGTAGACATGTGTCCACGACTTCCCTTCTTCTCTCCAAAGAAGAGATACTCCATTTCACTTCGGATTTAGCGTAGATTATATCCGCTCCGAACCCTGTCGGAATTCTGTGCTGCTCATGCTGTTATATCGCATTTTATCTTATTTGCTTGTTTACAATTTTAATATTGAAAACGAGCGTGTTGGTGAATAGATACGAATACTTGAAAGGATAAAACATCTAGGGCGGGGAAGTCCTGTTTCCGTCCCCGTCCTAGATTTTTGTATCCTTTCAAGTATTCGTACAACTTTATTTTTACACTTTCCCTTCTTTCTTTTTCTTGTCTGCGTCCGCGCCCAGTCTGTCGCTTCCAGGAGCCCCGTGCATCTCGGTGGCCCGCCGCCCGGCTCTCCCCTTCCGGTGTTTCCGGTTACATCCGCCGTTACACACACATAATACACCGCACTCCCTTCCTCTCCTTTTCTCAGGACGGTCCTGAATATCAGGGAGTGCTCTTAAGCTCATTCATGTCGTTGCTAATTGAAACAAATTTTCGCCGTACTTCGTCCCGAGTTTGTTTTATTCTTTTTGTGCTTAGTCAATTTTCCGATATGCTCATTAATTAATGTAAAGTTTTGAAAACATTAGTGTTGTAAAGGTTCCTCTTCCCCGCATCTACGACACGGACGGAGGAGCATGGCCCCAAAAAGTACTTCATTTGCAGTAACCACTCTTGCCAGAAAGCACTTTTTTTGTACGAGGCGCTTGTACCGTTCCTCACGAGGCTGCACCAAGCAATATTAATGTGTGTGTTTTTTGCATTTTGCACCACCAGATTCGATTTTCTCAGTAAAACGAAGTCGCACTGGCCCCCAGCATATAGTGCGGTGATGTCACGTGCAAACCATGTTAAACAGTTCAGTTTCCTAGTGAAATGTAATGTTCGCAAAAATAAAAAAAAGTCTTTTTACGACCATCGCCACCGTCACTGATCAACTCAATTTTAAATCTCCCATTGAAACATATTTTTTGTCTTATTAATCCGCCTTTGTTTTTATTGTGTTGTTGCATAGTATATATGTCGGTTATATTGTTGTATTGTTATATTGTCCTGTAACGTCTTTGGGCCTTAAAGGTGTTGAAATAACTAAATAAAAAAATAATTAAATGTACCGATTGTAAAGGTGTGCGGTATCCATCTATAGCCGCCTCGCGATAATATGTGGCAGCCTAATAAAAATTTAAAGCGCATGACTGATAATGCACAAAGTCGAAACGTGAATTCCCGAAACAAGTGCTTGTAAAACCGAATATACATTAACCGCTAAAGGCAGTATTTTGCGAAGTTTTCAGCTCATGCATCGTGATGTCCGAATGTGTTGTGGATTAGAAAAAAAAGAAGCTTCGTTTGTCCTTCGCGCTATTTATGAGTAATTAGGAATATCATTGCATCTCTGTTTTGCTTTTGGCAGTATGGCATTGTTTATGGGATTATTTAGAGGAGTGTAATTTATTATCTCTATCTTTATGCACATTTCGTGTATTTGACTTGAGATCTTTCCTGTGATCGCATATACCTTTTTGGCATATCCAGCGACCCGGTGTATGGCACAGCCAAAAAGCCACCAAATAAGCATGTTTTCACAGATCGGCTCAACGGCAGGAGTGTTTTAGAGTATCGTCCTCCCGTGTTGGAATCAAGCGGTTATGTGAACTTCATACAGTCAAATTTATTGATGACAATAAGGATAAATTTAATTACTGACTGATGACTTGACAATAAAAACTAAGGACCGATCACATTTAAGAAATACATCATAACTAAACGCACCCCAAATTAACTAAAAGATGCTCTGCAAATATTTTCAGGCGTTTTTCTCCTCGATAGACACGTATCACTGACTTGAGAGAACATAAAAAAAAAAAAGATTTCTGATTTTAAAGTTGATTAAGAGGAACACTCACACCCACAAACATCTTTTTTTTAAATTTTCCAAGCTATGCATTATGGTGTGAGAAGTCTACCCAATCAAGATTTTGCTAAAATGTCACGTATATTTTAAATAAAGTAAAAAAGGCAACAGCTCGAAGCCGAAACCAAAACTGAACGGGGGAGAAAGAAGAAATATAGCGGAAGAGAAAAATACCAAAATTCACTTGGCTGTGCAACGTTTTTTTTTTCTTCTTTCTTTTTTTTTTATTTAACATATTCGCAGTTTTTTTTAGAAGTCACAAAAAGTGGGTATTATATTTTTTTGTCTATCTGTAGAACTTAGTTTGTGCCTTCGATGTCCCGCGACTATGATTATTTTTGGTGGTTGTGTCTCAACCATAGAAAACGACAAGTGACCATGGAGAAGAGAGTAAGCGCGACTAAACGGGCCAGCTCTCGATTGGAGGTTTTCGGGCGGAAAGAAAACGAATTTGCGAGCCGCAAATTGTGTTCTGGGCAGTGGGGTGGTCATATGGCGTGTACAAATAAAAAAACTATTTCAGCATAAATACCCTGTCAGTGTACCTCTAAAAAATTATGGGCTCCTAACGCATAAATAACGGTTTATAAGTTTGTTATTGTTTTTTTTTATGTGATGAAAAACAATTTTATGTGTCTCTGGGCTGAACAAGATCAAAATATACAGGGGTTGGGGCGAAACTATGACGATTACGGACGCAGACTAGCAGAAAGTGACGAATTAAATATCGGCCATGCCGTGCAGAGCATAAATTACTACTTTGTCCTGCTGAACAAAACAATCATTAATTACCGAGAATGGTGCATACTTGCAAGTTGAATTGATCTTGCTGAGAAGAGACCTGAATAGCCAGACAATGCCACTTTATAGCTGAATAAGAAAATGGCCACTTGGGTACGCGCTAGTTTATGCGAGCTTCGACATTAATACGGAGGTGCGTATATATTAGAGTGAACAACTTTGATCCATTTTTTCTGCCTGATTTTTCACCTACATCAATTTGGGTTTTAAAAACACGCGTTGTAATTGCCACTCAGTGTTTCTATCAAAGGTAGACTGAAATAGCATGTCTTAAAACGTTCGCTAAATTTTGAAAATATGATTGCTTTTAGCTCTGTTGCGTCGTCACCTTATATGTTGTGTAACTCATTTCGTAAACTCTATTTCACAATATACATAAGGACGATGGGCGTATTCCTTGATTTTATGCACTGTTATGTATACCTTAGTTCAAGAGCTCAGCAACAGTTCAGTGTTTAAGAGTGCGACGCAAAGTGGTACCAATCACGCGTATTGTAGGCAACCTACCTCATTTCGTGATAACCTTTCGTCTGAAGTAAAATATATGTGACCACGGTAATGAAATTAATGTTGAGTCGTATAAACACGACGCTTTAATGTTAATCTAAATCTTTTAACGGTGGCGTCGAAATTAAATAAGGCAGTTTCTCACTCATGGTACCTGAAAATAAAAGTGGATTGTACAAACGGACAGCATACGATATAGCGTTACGAAGACGACGACAGACAGCTCGGTGAAAACGAGAAACGAGGGCGCGCTCTCCTTGCGCAGGCGGTTCGAGTGTTCTTGTGCCGGCATCTTTGCAGTTCTGTCTACATTTCAGCGTCAAATATATTGATCATAATCACCCTCACAAGTGGTAGATGTTAGGAGAATTTCCAACCTCTCTGGTCCGATTTCTTGACCAAATGACCTGGAGCTGCGCAGCGGGTGATCAACCTATAGCAGCGCGCCCAGCGAGGACGAAAATGCAAATGAGCGATGTCCACCCGCCGCTCCACCCATTACTCCAGTTGTCAAAAACTGTCAACGAGACCCACCAGTGTTCGACAGAGCGCCGGAAAAGGACATGAACGAATATATAAAAAGCTGCGAGTGCGCATGCCTACATAACAGGTGGGATGATAGCTTCAGGCTTGCGAGTGTGGTATTTGTCTTGAAAGATACCGCACTCCAGCGGTTTGATAAGCACGAAGAGGAGTTTTATTCCTTGAATGGACTCCAGACGGTTTTCTCGGAAGCCTTCGGCAAGCCTGAACGCCGAAAACAACAGGGGAAAGACAAGCTTGCACGAACGTACCCGACTACAATGAAGTCGTCTGCAACCTAGCTAAAAGACGTTCTGCGCCTGTACCCACGTGTCGACACCGACATGACGAAAGAACACAAGATACGATACTTGTTCAGAGGCCTATCCCACGAGCTCAACGCGGTTGTGACTTCCAAATCCTTACCGATTGTTTAGCACCTCATAACAGAGTGCAACATGAATGAAGAGCTGCAGAGCGCCCGCTTAATGAGGGGACACGCTTGAGCTGAGCTAGTTGGTTCATACTTGACTTAAGGCCAGCTGAACTAGAAAAAACATACACATAAAGAAAAGAACATTCACACCGCTGGACTAACAACTGATTTTCTTTTTCTTCCTCTTCTACTAGAGCCCCAATTGAGGGAACAATTCTCTTTTCCTCTTTTTTGCTTCCTAATTCCCCTTAAACTTTTTACCCCCGAAGAAATATTTTTTTCTTTCTCGTGCAGCACGAGAGAAGGTGCACTAATCCAGTCATCGCCTTTTTCCTCAATGGCAAGTGCCTCTAGAATTTCACGTCCCAGTTTTGTCTTGTTCCTTGCCACGATGTTTACGTCGTAGAACCGCGCCGAACATTGACACGCACGACACATGGGTTGGCAAGTGTCCTCCTGCTGACAGGGATTTCACTGATGCAGCGTGATCCCTCGTCCAATCGTTGATGCATCGGCCGGTTGCAGGCGGAACGTGTGCTTCAAAAAGGACCCAAGTTCGCAATTCCACCAAGAATGGAAGCCGTGGACAAGGTGGCGCTACTACGGTCCATCGCGTCAAAAGCTCCCGAAGAGAAAGTATCGCAGATCATTAATGAAGGGATCGACCGCCTAGCAAACCTAAGGGGCCAAACGCATCAAAAGTTTAGCTTTGGATCAACGGTACATGAATTGCGGACCAAAGGCCTCAGGCTTTGTGTATCGGATAAAGAGGGAGGGTTTGTGGTGCTGGATTCTGAAAAGTATGAACAAAAGGCCACTCAAGCCGTGGCTAAGAATTTCCTTTTAGTAGAAGAAAAAAGAACGAAATCAGCAAAAAAGGCCATCCTGAAGATATTCGAAGACAACTGTCAAGGAAGTCTCGTAACGAAAATCAAAGGAACAAAGGACACTCACCTGTCGGTGTTTTTTTCAGCAAAAACACACAAGGACGGCGTTCCTTTTCGGGCTATAGTTTCGGAAAGAAACACATGGCAAGGACAGGTGTCGATCTATCTGGCAAAGCAATTGTCCCAGTGTACGATGCAAGATCCTTTCAGGATTCTCAACTCCGAAAGTGTGATCGCCTTTATTCGGGAGAAGGGGTCTGACATTGTTTCCGGGGTTTCTATCGACATTCAGGACTTATATTACTCCATACCACAAGCAAGCCTGCTATCAATTCTTCAAAAGACCATCGAACAGCAGGGTGTCGTAGCTTTCCAGAACACAGCCGGCATGAACCTAGAGAGTTTCTTGGAGCTCCTACGTGTGTACCTGACGGCAACAGTAGTGTCGCACGAGAATTCTTCATATGTACAAAGAAGTGGAGTATTCATTGGGTCACGCGTGGCTCCGTACCTCAGCGATGTTTTCCTCGCGGCTTGCGGAAGTGGCCATTCAAGAAATATTGAAAGATCCAAGGATTGAAGGCATCTTCAGGTACGTTGACGATCTTTTAATTCTATGCAACACAAAGGTCGATGAAGAAATGATGGGTGCCGGGACACAGTGATGCGATGCTTTGAACAGAGCTGCTTGGGGCTCCAATTCACCCATGAACTCCCCGTGGATAATTCCATCAGATTCCTGGACCTGGCATCAGAATTCAGGGGTAACCACGTGTGCTGGAGATACCAAGCCAGGTCATGCAAAGGCTTTCTACCTTTTGACTCGGGGCACTCCAAGAATGTAAAAAGAGGGGTGGCCACCACAGCCCTTATATCCGCCCTAAAGAAGACCTGTCACCATCAAGTCGAGCGAAGTTTTAAAACTCAGGTCTCGAGACTCCAGGAAGCTGGGTATCCAAAATCACTCCTGGTAGCGATTTGCGAGCAGGTGTGCAGGACCATCAAGCACGGATTAGGTTGCACGAATAAAAGCACAAAGGAAAAGAAAAAGACTCGACATGCAATGGTGGTAGCGCCCTATATTCACGGGATGACCCACAAGTCAAAAAAGGTTGCTGGACGGCAAGGCGTTCAGGTGGTGTGTTCGGCTCCAAACAAGGCCTATTCCATGTGCCGCAGGGTCAAACAGGAGCGAAGTAACAACGAGAAGAGGTGTGGCACAGTTCACAAGTCTCCATACGCCCTGTGTGAAAAGGAGGTGGTGTACCACATTCCGCTGACATGTCGGCCGAAGTTACATCGGACAAACAGGCCGATGCATCAACGATCGGACGAGGGAGCACGCTGCATCAGTGAAATCCCTGTCAGCAGGAGGACACTTGCCAACCCATTGTCGTGCGTGTCAATGTTCGGCGCGGTTCTACGACGTAAACATCGTGGCAAGGAACAAGACAAAACTGGGACGTGAAATTCTAGAGGCACTTGCCATTGAGGAAAAAGGCGATGACTGCATTAGTGCACCTTCTCTCGTGCTGCACGAGAAAGAAAAAATATTTCTTCGGGGGTAAAAATTTAAGGGGAATTAGGAAGCAAAAAAGAGGAAAAGAGAATTGTTCCCTCAAATGGGGCTCTAGTAGAAGAGGAAGAAAAAGAAAATCAGTTGCTAGTCCAGCGGCGTGAATGTTCTTTTCTTTATGTGTATGTTTTTTCTATTTCAGCTGGCCTTAAGTCAAGTATGAACCAACTAGCTCAGCTCAAGCCTGTTACAGATTATCTTTCTAGTTCTCTGAGCACTCCATTCGTAAGTTTTAACCTCCTCGACCCACAGACGCTTATCCTCTTAATCGCCACCATCACCTGCCGAGCAAGGCTGTTATCAAGGTGTATCAAAAAGAAGATCCTCGTGGATGAGGTACAGCAATGCTTTGGGGTATTTGAACCCTCTCAGGGACATGCCCAGCGAGTCTCGAAAATCCTCAGGTCAGAGTCATGGCGCCAAGTACGCTTACTCACAGATTTGCTGAGAGTGAAATGTATCAGCTACAACATATTCCTCAACCAAATGACGAAGACAAGATGCTTGACAGAGCGTATATGGAAAGAATGCTTTCTTCCCTACATGGAAAGTTCACATGGCAAGAAAGAGCAGGGCTTGTCCAACAATGTCCCCTATCCAAGTAATTGGAGATGTAAGTCTTTCGCCGCAGGCGGAACGTGTGCTTCAAAAAGGACCCAAGCTCGCAATTACACCAAGAATGGAAGCCGTGGACAAGGTGGCGCTAGTACGGTCCATCGCGTCAAAAGCTCCCGGAGAGAAAGTATCGCAGATCATTAATGAAGGGATCGACTGCCTAGCAAACCTAAGGGGCCAAGCGCATCAAAAGTTTAGCTTTGGATCAACGGTACATGAATTGCGGACCAAAGGCCTCAGGCTTTGTGTATCAGATAAAGAGGGAGGGTTTGTGTTGCTGGATTCTGAAAAGTATGGACAAAAGGCCACTCAAGCCGTGGCTAAGAATTTCATTCCAGTAGAAGAAAAAAGAACGAAATCAGCAAAAAAGGCCTTCCTGAAGATATTCGAAGACAACTGTCAAGGAAGTCTCGTAACGAAAATCAAAGGAACAAAGGACACTCACCTGTCGGTGTTTTCTTCAGCAAAAACATACAAGGACGGCGTTCCTTTTCGGGCTATAGTTTCGGAAAGAAACACATGACAAGGACAGGTGTCGATCTATCAGGCAAAGCAATTGTCCCAGTGTACGATGCAAGATCCTTTCAGGATTCCCAACTCCGAAAGTGTGATCGCCTTTATTCGGGAGAAGGGGTCTGACATTGTTTCCGGGTTTTCTATCGACATTCAGGACGTATATTACTCCATACCACAAGCAAGCCTGCTATCAATTCTTCGAAAGACCATCGAACAGCAGGGTGTTGTAGCTTTCCAGAACACAGCCGGCATGAACCTGGAGAGTTTTTTGGAGCTCCTACGTGTGTACCTGATGGCAACAGTAGTGTCGCACGAGAATTCTTCATATGTACAAAGAAGTGGAGTATGCATTCGGTCACGCGTGGCTCCGTACCTCAGCGATGTTTTCCTCGCGGCTTGCGGAAGTGCCATTCAAAAAAGATTGAAAGATCCAAGGATTGAAGGCATCTTCAGGTACGTTGACGATTTTTTAATTTCTATGCAACACAAAGGTCGATGAAGAAATGGATGGGTGCTGGGACACAGTGATGCGATGCTTTGAACAGAGCTGCTTGGGGCTCAAATTCACCCATGAACTCCCCGTGGATAATTCCATCAGATTCCTGGACCTGGCATTAGAATTCAGGGGTAACCACGTGTGCTGGAGATACCAAGCCAGGTCATGCAAAGGCTTTCTACCTTTTGACTCGGGGCACTCCAAGAATGTAAAAAAATGGGTGGCCACCACAGACCTTATATCCGCCCTAAAGAAGACCTGTCACCATCAAGTCGAGCGAAGTTTTAAAACTCAGGTCTCGAGACTCCAGGAAGCTGCGTATCCAAAATCACTCCTGGTAGCGATTTGCGAGCAGGTGCGCAGGACCATCAAGCACGGATTAGGTTGCACGAATAAAAGCACAAAGGAAAAGAAAAAGACTCGACATGCAATGGTGGTAGCGCCCGATGTTCACGGGATGACCCATAAGTTAAAAAAGGTTGCTGGACGGCAAGGCGTTCAGGTGGTGTGTTCGGCTCCAAACAAGGCCTATTCCATGTGCCGCAGGGTCAACCAGGAGTGAAGTAACAACGAGAAAAGGTGTGGCACAGTTCACAAGTCTCCATACGCCCTGTGGGAAAAGGAGGTGGTGTACCACATTCCGCTGACATGCGGCCGGAGTTACATCGGACAAACCGGCCGATGCATCAACGATCAGACGAGGGAGCACGCTGCATCAGTGAAATTTCCTGTCAGCAGGAGGACACTTGCCAACCCATTGTCGTGCGTGTCAATGTTCGGCGCGGTTCTACAAAGTAAACATCGTGGCAAGGAACAAGACAAAACTGGGACGTGAAATTCTAGAGGCACTTGCCATTGAGGAAAAAGGCGATGACTGCATTAGTGCACCTTCTCTCGTGCTGCACGAGAAAGAAAAAATATTTCTTCGGGGGTAAAAATTTTAAGGGGAATTAGGAAGCAAAAAAGAGGAAAAGAGAATTGTTCCCTCAAATGGGGCTCTAGTAGAAGAGGAAGAAAAAGAAAATCAGTTGCTAGTCCAGCGGTGTGAATGTTCTTTTCTTTATGTGTATGTTTTTTCTAGTTCAGCTGGCCTGAAGTCAAATGAGGGGACCTTTTAGTGCGTCTGCCCAAGGTGTCCGCAAAGATCACAGCAGCATCTGAGCTTCCCAACGTGATCCCCCAGATCAGTGGTTCTCAGCCACTGATGTTTCGCGGACCCCTTGCGGATCGGCGGAGATGACGGAGGACCCCGTTCGTGGTGAGAGGAAGGGAAAGTATAGGTTAATTATGATAGTGATTTAATAAATGTATATAACTAAGTGCTAATGTGAAGTAGACATCTCTTATTAGAGAGTTTTAGTAGATCGTTTCTCACTCCGATAACGATACCCGATACTGCGCCGGAGCCATCACGCATGCGCTAGAGTATCGGGTGTTTCGGGCGCAGGTATCGGGAATATCGGGAAATATCGCGCGCACTCCCGTGCTACCCACAAGCCACCGGGGGGGACTAGATTGGCTTGTCTTTACTTGGCTAGATGTAGCTTGCTGCTGCATTTCTGTAATTTCTGCAACTTACAAAACTTAATTGACGTTTTTTTTAATTTATTAAATGTAAGAACAGTTTTTTTTTTTCCTTCAGTGAAACATCTTTCTTTTAATTCATCATTTTTCATTTTGGAAAGTGCAAATCGTTTCCACTTGGGAGCGCCCCAGCGCCTCAAGCGACCGTATCGGATGTATCGTCTTCAAAATGGTCTACTAAATGCACATTCCTGTTCTGTGTATCGGTATCGTATGGTTATCGTATCGTTATAGGAACGATCTACTAAAACTCTCTATTGGCATATGCACGAGAAAGCTCACCCGAAAATTGGAAAGTTTCTTCTCAATCTAAGAACAGACAACTTTTATTGCCGGGCTTGACTGAAGAAGCTGGGCTTCGCAGACCCCTAGAATGCCCTCGCGGACCCCAAAGGGTTCGCTGATCCCCATTTGAGAACCACTGCCCCAGATCATCCGCCAGGAATTACAGTTAGAAGAATGGATAGTTGGGCGAGTTGGTGGGAATCCATCCTAGGAAACATTTTTATCCCGTTTAACATGTGCCATCACGCTGCTTTGAATTTGTCTCTGGATGCGAAGACGGTGGGTGTATTTCCAAAGATCAATGGTCGTTTTTATGTGTTTTCCTATTACAATATTTCAGTTGATAGTCAGCCCTCTTCCCGTGTGGTTCTTCTTCGTCCTGGTTTGTTTTCGCGCTGTTTCCTACGATGAATTCCCCACCAACTTGCCAACTATCCATTCTTCTAAGTGTAATTTCTAGTACGAAGGGCTCTTTTCAATGTTCTAACGATCTTCATTCTAATCCCGCGGTTTTATCGTCCCTGATCGAGGTATACGTCTGCAAGGCCCGAGTTGCGTCATGGTACGCCAGAAAATCCCTATGCCCTCCGGAGTTACAAGTTCTCTGTGGCTGGATGACCCCATCGACGGGACACTCGAGAGGGATGTGCCGAATTCTATGCTCGGATTGGAGGCAACACGCTCGCTTCTTCAGAGACTGCCTACGTGTCACTTGCGGCCACACGCAATGACAGCCAAGAAAGAATCACCAATTTCGGAAATGGTCGAACATCACAGCCCAGTGCACCGAGGTCCTGTGGAATAAAGTGCGTTCCACGTTACCAACCAAGAGGAAAACCAGCGCCAAGGAGGGCACAAGGGTGGTCCTAGGCGAGCAGCTGATCCCGGAAAAACAAAAGCTGATTCTGCAAAGGGGCCCGAAGTTCTGCTTCGAGCCGGTCCCCGACCGAGTTGAGAAACTGGGGATATCAAGGTTTGTGTCACGCCAGGTACCGGAGAAAGAAAAACAGAGATGCATAGTGGAGTGCGTGGACGTTCTGGCAAGGACTAAAGGTAGGCCTACGAGAAGCCGAGCGCTGGGACCTGTGATAGAATATCTGGCGTCCCACAGCTACGTGCACTGCTGTCAGATAATGAGGGGCTCTTTGTCATTATGCCAGAATCCATGTTCTCAGAGAAGCCGAGCATGGTGGTGCATAAAAAATTTCAACAGAGTCTCCAAAAACCCTCAAAGGTTAAGGCACAAGCTGTGAAACTCCTCTATAGACTTGACCTCTAAAAAGTGGCCGCGGGTGTCAAGAAACAGAAGAACCTCGTTTTGGAGGTATTCTTTGCGGCTAAAACGCACAAACCTGATATCCCGTTTCGTACCATTGTATCGGAAAAAGGCACCTGGCTCCACGCTTTGTCTGGGTACCTACAAAGAAACCTTGACTCGCTGGTAATCGGTGACCCTTTTGGCATCCCGAGTTCGTTGGGTTTCGCTGAGTTTCTGGAGGAAAACAGCCCAAAAGGCTGCAGTGCTTTCAGCATAGACGTTGAAGACAAGTACTATTCTTTGCCCCACGACGAACTCATGGGGAGCGTACAGGAATTTATTTTGGACCAGAACGGGAGATAGCCTTCAGATCTCAATGCGGTGTAACAGTCGAAGATTTTCTTGAAGTACTGTTCTTTTATTTAAAGTCCAGCTGTATTGGATGGCAAGACAAAGTTTGGAATAAAACATCTGGAGTATGCATTCGGTCGAGAGTGGCCCCTGTACTGAGTAGTATTTTTCTTGCATAAGTAGATCGAGTACTTAAAGACAAGTTAGGGGGACTTACTGGAAGGATTTTGAGATACGTGGACGATTATCTTGTATTCGTTGAAAAACCCGATTTTAGCCAGACACTCCAGAACGTGCTAAAGACATTCACTGAACAAGGATTAGGACTAAAATTCAATTTCAAACCCCCCCAAAGAATACTAGATTCAGTTTCTGGATCTCAGTATCGATGTTACGCAAGAGCATGTATGTTGGTCTCACCATCTCAGAACCGCTAAGCCTCTGCTCGATTTTCGGTCCGCCTATTCAAAGCTAATAAAAAAACGGCATTGCTCTGTCATGTGTCCGGAATGCTCTATCAAAATCGTGCGAGCACAAAATGAAGGAGAGCGTTTTAGACTAAATAGCTAGGCTCCGTGAAGCAGGTTTTCTAGAACCGGTGATTATCGCAGCCTGCGAAAAAGGAAATATAAGAGTTTCAGGGCCAATGCAGCAACAAACTGCGCTGAGCAGGAAGGGAATAACAAAAAGAAGGTGGCTGCCATCCCTTACGTTCACCGCGTTTCACACGGGTTAAAGGGGATCGCAGAAAGATACGGCGTGAGTATCGTTTTTTCGGCCAAAAACAAGCTGAGCCAGATTCGCCCCGCCATAGAAAGGCGTGTTAGTAAGCGGACAAAAATCCGAGTAGTTATGGTTGCACTGTAAAGCATGGCACACAGTTCGTATCATGCACCGTTCAAGCATTATTATGATTGGGGTTTAATGGCGCAAGAGCGACTATGGCCATATTGCGCCAAGAAAGTTAATTTAGAGAGCCTAGCAGTCACGTCTAAACTTACTTATCTATCTATATCAGGTGCAAAAAGCCAATTGCATGTAGGAAACTTAAAACGCGAGCAAATGGTACCAAAGGTCTATCGCCAAGCAAAAAATATGGATGAAATGGGAGGTGGTTTCTGAAAAGTTCAGGAAAATATCTTCGACGTTGATGATCAAAAAATCTACAATCCCAAAGGATGTGAAGGACAGTTAACATCTTCCCACACTTTTCACAGAGCTTTACATCTTCACCGCAGAGCAAGTGCAGGTGAGTCAATCGAGAATGACCAATTCTCAAGCGGCACAAAAGGACTTCCGAACGGCGGTCCTTATGGGAGGAACTGTCCCATGCTTCCAAGTTGGGCTTAATAATGTGAAGTTTGTTATCGATCTGTGTGTCCCAATCCAGTTGCCATAACTTAATAATTGACTTGTTTAAGGCTGGCTTGAGGTCTTGGTGTGGCAGGCCAAAAGACGTTTGCGTGTAGGTTTTTACAGAAAGTGCAAGGTGGTCTGCATTCTCGTTACCAGGAATGCCCACATGACTGGGCACCCAGCAGAATTTTATAAGTTGTCCTAGATCGAAAGCTTTGTTTATCTGAAAACGATCCTGTTGCACAAGAGCGTTCTTGCTGTCTGCTAAAGATGAAATAGCTAAGAGAACACTTTGGGAATCAACAAACAGAACTGCTTTGTTAATGTTATTTTCTAGAATATATTCAACAGCCATCAGGATACCATACAATTCAGCAGTAAAAATAGTTGCTAGAGGGTTGAGTTGCCTAACTTCACTGAAAGCAAGAGAACAAACTGCACAGCCTACGCAAGTCGATGTTTTCGAGCCATCAGTGTAAAAGTGGAGATAGTCACTATATTTCTGCTCTAGCTCTGCGAACTCTCGCAGTAGAAAAAGAGGAGGAACAACCTTTTTGCTGTACTTTGACAGTGACCAATCACAAGAGATTGGCACAAAGTCCCGAGGAGGAACCCTATAGGCCTGTCTCAACAAAGGAGGCCTATCAAAGGAAAGGTGCAGCGACCTTGCCTTGCTCTCGGCCCGAAGGCTCAAGGGTCGAACAATACTGGGCTTATTCTCAAAAAGGCGCGATGATGCAGAGGTCTGCAGAGCGGAGAAAGAAGGGTGGTGCGGATCACTATAAACTTTGTAGGCATAACAGAGACTATGATATTGTCTGCGTCGCTCAAGGGACATCTGATGCGTTTCAGCATACAGACTCAGCACGGGCGATGTGCGAAAAGCCCCTGTGGCTAGACGCAGCCCCAGGTGATGGATTGGGTCTAACATCTTCAAAGCAGATGGTCGTGCTGACGCATATACCGGTGCACCGTAATCAAACCGGGACCGCACTAGAGAATTATAAATTCGCAGCAGGCATCGTCTGTCAGAGCCCCAAGTTGTGTGTGACAGCACCTTAAGAATATTGGAAGATCGTAGGCATTTCTGCTTTAGTTCTTTCAAGTGGGGTTCGAATGCAAGCTTTTTGTGGAATATCACGCCTAGAAACTTATGCGCCTTCTTTACAGTGACGGTAAGGTTATTCAGATTCAAGGTAGGATCCGGTGACAACCCTCGACGCAGCGAAAAAGGAACGCATACGGTTTTGTCGGAGGAGAAAGGAAACCCATTTTCGGCTGCCCACTTGCTCATCCTGTTGATTGTCAGTTGCAGTTGCCGTTCGCAACTATGCAGATTGCAAGAAGAAACTGAGATTTACACATCATCCACATACAAAGAATAAGATACTGTCGGTGGTATCACCTTAGCCAGGCTATTGATCTTAACTGCAAAAAGTGTGACACTAAGCACCCCTCCCTGAGGGACACCACTTTCTTGAGAAAACACATCTGATAAGGTGGAGCCCAGACGTAATTGGAAAGTACGTCCCGTTAAGAAGTTTTGTATCCATCGCAACATGCGACCCCGAATACCGTAAGCATACAGATACCGTAGGATCCCATAGCGCCACGTCGTATCTTACGCCTTTTGCAGATCAAAGAACACAGAAAGACAAACCTGGCGGTGTTCGAATGCCTCACGAATAGAGGTTTCAAGGCGGACTAAGTGGTCCAGGGTGGAACGTCCAGCTCGAAAACCGCACTGATTAATGTCAAGCAAATTCTCAGTCTCCAAGAAATGAACGAGACGTCGGTTAATCATTCTTTTATAGGTTTTTCCCACGCAGCTTGTGAGCGCAGTGGGCCGGTAGCTAGTTGGTTGAGAAGAATCTTTGCCAGGCTTCAGAAGAGCGATTACATGAGCTCTTTTCCAAATCTCGGGAAATGCAGAGCAGTGCCACAATGAGTTATAAAAGGTCAGCAAACTGCCTAGAGAATCAGGTGACAGATGCCTAAGCATCGCATAATGAATATTGTCCGGTCCAGGAGCAGACTGTTTCTTTACACCGAGAGCCACTTCGAGCTCAGAGAGTGTAAAAGGCCTGTTGTACGGAGCGCCACGAGCACCAGACAGAATGATCGGCTGTTTCTCTGCTGTTGAACTGAACTTTTTAAGGCTTCACTGCAGTTGTGTAAACTAGAAACGTCCTGAAAATGCTTCCCAAGAACATTCGCTTGATCTTTTAAAGACATTGAAGATGATGCAGGGAAGAGGGGAATTCTGAAGGGTAAGTAATCACCCCTAACCTTTCTAAGCCGATCCCACGCTTCTTTTGTAGAAACAAAACTACTCAGGGACGTCAAATACTTTCTCCAGGAGCTTCCCATCGCCTGGCGTCTTGTCCAGCGAGCTTTAGCTCTTTTTTTCTTAAACTCAAGTAAGTTTCTAGAAGTTGGATATCTACGAAAGATGCACCAAGCTTTGTTCTGGGACTTTCGTGTTGTTTTACAGTCATCATTCCACCATGGCTTGCATCTCTTAGGAAGACGACCAGACGTTTGAGGAATACTCCGTGTGGCAGCACTTATTATAACCTCTGTGACATACAGTGTTGCGTCATCTGGGTTCATGTTTGAGATTATAGAAGAATCAATCAGTGCCTATAATTGAAAAATGAACCAATCTGCCTTGTCTAGTTTCCATCGGAGCATTCGTGTTAAAAGAGTCGGAAGAAAGACAGTACTCTCTAAAACAATAGGGAAGTGATCGCTCCCAAAAGGATTATTAAAAACCTTCCATGAAAAGCACGGAAGTAATGAAGGTGAAGTAATAGAAAGGTCAATAGATGTAAATGAGTTGTGAGCAGAACTAAAAAAAAGTAGGTTCTCTCCCGTTAAAAATACACAAGTTAGATGACAGTAAAAGCCGCTCAATTACTCGGCCTCGAGCATCGAGGCGAGTACTGCCCCACATGGGATGATGGGCATTAAAATCTCCTAAAATTAAAAAGGGTTGAGGAAGTTGCCCTACAAGCCCTTGGAGTTCGTGAAGTTGCAATGGAACGTTTGGTGGCAAATAAATGGACACAATTGTTAAAGGCGGTCTAAAAGAAGGCGTACCGCTACAGCTTCGAGCGGAGTGCAGAGAGGAACCTCCGAGCAGGCAACCCCACTCTGTACAACCACTGCTACTCCACCAGAACTGGAGTTCAGGCGATCTTTGCGGAACACTTGATGACGTCGCAAACTTTGTGTATGATGTGTTTGAAGATGAGTTTCTTGTAAAGAGAGGGCAATAGGCCGAAGCTCATCCATAAAATAATTAACATCATCGATGTTGGGTAAAAGACCTCGACAGTTTCATTGCATAAAATGCAAGTTTCTCATTTAGGTAAAAGAGTACACGAATAAATTAATAAACAGGGAGAGAGAAAAATGAAAGCCGTTTACAACTCCCTGTAACGCCGAATTAGAGCGCAGCTCTTGAGGAGGGGGGGAAGGCGCGGAGGGGGGGTCACGTGACCTCGGGGGGGGGGGGGGGAACGTGAGCAGGGGGGTCACGTGACCTGGGGGGCCACGTGACCGGGGTGGGTCACGTGACCTCGGAGTGAGGTCACGTTGCCGGGGGTCACGTGACCTGGGTGGGGGGGGGTCACATGACCTGGGGGGCCACGTGACCGGGGTGGTCACGTGACCTCAGAGGGAGGTCACGTGGCCTGGGGGTCACGTGACCTTGGGGGGGGGGTCACGTGACCTTGCGGTTACGCCGACGCCGACGCCGACGCCGACGCCGACGCCGACGCCGACGGCGACGCCGACGCCGCTCAAGCCGGAAACGGGCGCCTAAGAGCTGCGCTCTAAAAGAAAATTAATGCTCGCGATTACAGAGGTAAATTGATCTAATCTATTTGGGAGCAGTCACAGGTTTCTTCCCTTTCGATTTACGGTTTGGGGTTTGCCACTTCATGTCTTCGTGGTCAGACGCAGGAGTAGGCGGATCAGTAGTTTCGTCCATCGCCTCTACCTCCTCGGACGAGACTTTTCCTGGAGGTTTGGGTAAGTCCGCAGCACGGGGTGGATAACCCCGTCCACGACCGCCCCCACTGAAGAGGCAGGGGAGATACTGGGCGTGCTATTGCCCGAGTCCCTCTGGTCCTGCCCTGAGATCCTGGAGGGGCAGCCCGATGCTGCCCTTTGGATGAGGAGGACCTCTCCAGCGAGTTTTGGCGGGAATTCCGGTTGCCACCGATTCCTTGGACGGTGCAGGTCCTCTACTGGACACCGCCTCGGCAAAAGAGCCCCTCTGGAAAGCGGAAAGGCGACGCTTTGCATCTAGGTAGGATATGTTCTCCTTGAGTGCAAGAATTTCTTTTTGCTTTTTGAAGTGCTCACATGATCTAGAATAGGCAGGATGGTTGCCACTGCAATTGGCACATTTGTTTTCAGCTTTGCAGCCATCAGCGGTATGGTCCCTGCCACCACACCTGGCGCATGTCTCACGACCGCGGCAAGAGCGTGATCCGTGACCGTACCGCTGGCACCGAAAGCAGCGGAGTGGATTCGGGACGTAAGGTCGCACCTTGCAATTAATGTAGCCTGCCTTAATAGACGGAGGCAAAGTGTGCCTCTCGAAGGTCAAAACGACATGTTTTGTGGGTCGTTCCTCACCATCTCGTCGGATTGTGATGCGCTTTGCAGCTACAACTCTTTGGGATCGCAGACCTTCTACAATTTCTTCCCCGGTATTGTCTATCAAATCGTCTTCTGCGATCACGCCGCGGATGGTGTTCAGTGTTCGGTGACCTGACACTGTCACTTTGAAGTCTTGAATCATTTGGAGATTCGCCAAAGCGGTACCTTGGTATTTCTCGTAAACCTCCACAAGAAGGTCGCCCGAGAAAAGCTTTTTGGCGTTATACTTCGCTCCTACCGTGCCTTGAAGCACTTTGGCATGAAGAAACGGAGACATTTTTGAAAGTGGTTTGGATGCATCTTCAGAGTGGAAAACAAAAAATCTAATAAAATGGTCATTTACATTGTCCGTCGAGAGAAGTGTTGGTAGTGCTTCGGTGCGGGTCCTTTTCAGGGCCCGATCAGGTAGTTTAGTTTTGGAACCCATGCAGATGGGAAGGAAATTCAGTGCCCGGGTGCACCGCCCACCACGGAGCCCTACAAGGGGGTAGGTAATGTGCCATATAGCAAGAAAGGCTTGGCTGACACAATTACTCTACCAGTGCTGCCCGGGCACTATACCCTAGTGTGGTTGCAGGGACAGGGCCTGTTTCCACTCAAGGTTGGCCCTTGCCGCCTAAGAATGTGAAAAAGGAAGAAAGAGAGTGTAGAAGCAAAGAGAAAGAGGTGGAAGGAAAAGTGAAAGAAAGAAGAAGAGGGTAGAAGAGGCGACTGACTGAATCATCCTGGTCGGGCCAAGCCAGGACACCCGTCTACGAGAAGCAGGGGCCGAAGCGGTGTATTGCCTCACCCGGGGGGCCCCGAAGGGTCCAAACATACCCCGGGCTCAGCTCAACCACCAGGGTCCCCCTTTCCCCGGACACGGGTTAAGCCACGCACAGTCAGACGTGTGCGGGCGAACCCACATGGCTCGGGGTTCGTAGTGACGCCACACACCAAGCACCTGCTAAAGTAGGTGCCCCCTGCGTGCGGGTATGGTGGCCCACGCGGCTGGGGTCCGTGGTGACGCTACTCACCAAGCACCTAGCACCTAGGGTGCAGGCGCCCCCTGCGGGGCTCGGGGTCTGTGGAGGCGCCACTTTCCAAACACTTGCTTTCACAGGTGCCCCCTGCGGGCACCGTTCAAGCATTGTGTAGGATACCTTTCTCATGTGGGCGGGTGTATATTGGCCAAACGGGGCGCTGTTTGAACATCCGTTTAAGAGAGCACCTGAGTTCATTGGAGGGATGTGCGTACTCTCATCTTGCGATGCATTGTCGAGAGTGTAAATGTCAGCCAAGATTGAATGACTCCGAAGTTTTGTTCAAGCACAGAAACCAAGTGTCTAGAGAGATAGTAGAGGCATGTTAAATAAAAATGCGGGAACCTCTTGTGTCAGCCAACCGTCTTTGGCACTGCTGGACAGTGAGGTGGCGTTTTTGTATTTGGGATAGCAGCATGTTACTTTTTATCGCGTTTAACACGTACCATCACGCTGCTATGAACTGTCTCGTGATACGCAGACGGGGGGTGTACTGCCAAAGATGGATGGTCGTTTTCATGTGTTTTCCTATTCAAGTATTTCAGTTTATAGTAAGCACTCGTCCCGTGTGTTTCTTCTTCGTCCTGGTTTGTTTTTCGCGCTGTTTCCTACGAGGAATTACAGGAGTAGTTAGCTCCTCGACGTTTGTCCTACGCTACAGCAGACCAGTGAAGTGACACAAACACCATTCAAATGGCAGTACATGACAAACTACGCGCGGCTCTCCTTCGAGTAACGGCTGCTTGTCCAATGCATGCGCCAGAAAGCAGGCCTCTAGATCTCGCTGTCGTATGCTGCACGAAACCCAACCATACTGCCCGACCCCTTTTATAAATCGCACTCAACCACCATCTGATATTTACGGGCAACGGCGTCGGATTGACCTTTGGAGAACAGAAGACCAGCGTCCGGTGTGCTTCTACTGTCACATAGCGGGCCATATTGCCCGTTACAAACGCCGGCGAATCGATGACAACGCTTACCATCGTGCACCCGGTAAATCCCCTTGTAATACGACAGATTGTTTAGACAGTCGCCCATCTGACGCTCACCTTTCAACCCATGCCCCTGAAGCACTGTAGGACCGCCGCCGCCGATCGCCCTCTCCATACCCAAGAAGTCGCGGATCAATTTTCCCACGAAACCACGCCGCCGTAACCGCCACATTGTAGTCAAACTAACCAGGGCAGCCTGAGTGGCCACCTGAGGTCAGGCAGTACTGCAACAAGCTGCCAAGAATCCTCCTTTGTTGGACCAAGGAGAATAAATTTTACTATTGGGGGACACAAATCTGTCGCCTTGGTTGATACAGGAGCCGCAAAATCCTACATTTGAAACAATGTCTGCCGCCGCCTCCTTATGATTGTTACGGCAGTCAGTAGTCACCTCAAACATTCTGGTATTTCTTGTGCTATCAGCTTGCGTTGTTGGCGTGATTTTAAGGTGAAACTTTTGGATGTCTACGGACGACTTCATAAACTGTGCAACTGGTGAACAAAAATGGAACAGTTACAAGCCTGTCTATAATAAGTTAAGTCCCTCATCTGCGGTCTTTCGTACAATCGACAACCTATTTGTTCCACCACTATGCGCCGTCATCGTTGCACTGGGATGATCATAGTACATCACAGGACTCTCTGCATTAGTTGAGGCTGACGAATACCTATTTCTAAAGAAAGGCATTGTTTCTCCCTGCTCCCTCGTACCCATAGAGGACGGAACCGTAAATGTTTGCCTTACCAACCCCTCCACCGAGCCGTCGGTACTGCCCGAGGAACTCATGTCGCAACCATAATCCAGTACGAAGAGAACCACATTTCCAATCTTTTCAAACATTCGGCGTCAGCATGCAATGTTTCCTAGACGTCTACACTTGGTATCAGCACTAACATGAAAGGAATGGCAGACGCCATCTTATATCACGAACACGGGGCATTTCTCCACGAAAATCTCTCGGAAAGGTCGCTTTAAGGGCAAAACACAAACAAAAAAATGACCAAAAAAAACGATGCCCGTTGGGTGGCTGCAGCCGCAATGTAGTGAGAAAGTTGAGTGATTTTGCCAAGAGGTGAAACAAAACAAATGTATCCTCTTTGTTTTGTTTTGGTTTATAAGTACCACCGGGAAGTCAGGATGTGCCCCTCCGCCGTCTTCTGCGGCGCTGCTCCTCTGGTGAACGCGTCCGGGTGGAGTGACGACGCCTTGAAACTTGCTGTGAGGTCGTATCACGCGTTGCGCGCCAGCCTGAAGTTCCCCCGGAGCTGCATAATGTGCAATAAATTAAGATTTAACTACACACGCCATCAGAGAAGCAAAGGAGTTTCAAATAAGAGGCCTTCCAGAATCCAGTTCAACGTAGTACGTACGTACCTCTTCGTTCAAGTATTCGTGCAGGACGTCCTCGACATACCCCACGATGTTTGGGCGTTGTCTTTGGGGCGGAAATAACTTATGAAACATGTAGGTGTAAGCGCGGCCATCGCTTTCGTCGTCACTGCTCGAGCCGCAGCTAGAGCAAACGCCCAGAGGAGACGTAGTAAGTAGCGCCCACATCGCATTTTCCTGGGTCGCCATGTTTTCCAAGGAGTGGAGGGGACACGAGGGAGAGAAGGTAACGAAGGAGGCGGAAGGCGTTAACTGAAGGGTCAAGTGCGACCATGCAGTCGGTGCAGCACTGCGCCGGTGCCATGCACTAGATCAAATCCCAGACGAACGTAGTGCAGCCGCACTCCAACGACCTGGGGGTCGTGTACCGTCCGTCGCTGCTGCATTGTGCCAGTCTTGGTTAGTATATTGATACTTGTATAGCGATACTGTAACCCGTTACTTTTTTGGTACCTTTTAATTGTAACTCGATACATTTTGTAACTGTAACGATAACTTAAACACTTTTTAAAAAAAAGTGACTAAACGTATCTGCAAAGATAGAGATACCTTTCGCAAGCAAAATCATCCCATTTTGTGAACAGCTTCGGCAGTGCTTCGTTTCCTGTATTAACCTAGACGAAGGTTCTTGAAAGCCGGCTCTCAGAACATAGCGCGCGTGGTGGGAGTGGGCTTGTTCTCATACGGTAATGAAGATTGAGATAAAAAAGGATAAGTTAACGACAGACAGATAATGATCGACGTCTTCTACATCGTTTCAACGCAGTTTTCATCATCGTATGAGAGCGAACGCGCTCCGACCATTCGCGTCGTGGCCTCTGCACTTGCGAAAAAAGGCTGTACATTTGTACCGACAAGAAGCATCAATCTCAATGACTTGCGTGCTGCACGTGCTTGAAGTTGGATGGCGTTGATTGTTGATATTTGTCCCTCAAGGGGAGGACTATACTCCCTTTTATACTTAATGTACAAAGCTGTCAATGTGCTGGCGCGAGTGCTTAACTTATCTTAATGTTTCATTTGCTCGAGGGCACGTGATAATGAACCACAAGATAAAGCCACGTGTTCAAGCCCGCAGCTTTGTCAGGTGTTGTACTGGTTGTGCACTAAATGAAAATAGAGTATACAAGACTTGAATTAACGTCACATCAGCGGCCATTATTAGGGACTTTTAGGAGACCGTAATATAGAGCTTCGCTTTGCTAGCGGGAGCTCGTGCCGTCACTTTGAAGCATGGATTGAGAACGCGCCTGCTGGGACCCGCTTTCCGCAGAATACAATCTACTAGAACTCTCTTTTATAGACTCGTTGCTGAGCGCGTACAAATGTGCGAAATACGTTTGGCACCATTGCATTTGTTTTTCTCGTCAAAAAAGTAGGAACGACCATAACCATGGTGCGATGACGTATCGTGCAGGGCTTAAACTCCATACAGTATATGGCCGTATTTTTGGGAGATTGAAGGAGATGAGGTTTTCAAGGAAATATGTTATTGATGTACGTTCTATGATACCCAGGTAATTACAGTCATCGGGAATGGCGATATTTTTGTCAAGCAAAGCAGACAGTGATAATGTTGTGAATGTAACTTATACAATTCAATGCAAAACGATTGTAGCGACGTGAGATAAGAACAATACGAATTCGAAGGTTTAATTACATTGCTGCCTATTGATAGTTTCTGACTGCCATCTAAAACATTCCCTGGGAACATTGCGATGCTTGTAGTTGTTCAATTGAAATTCCCATATTAGTGCACGCGCAGAACCGTTGATGTTTAAGAAAGTTGGAAATGAACAAGAGAGAATGCATGTACACGTGGCGAGGCCAACAGTAAGATGACTTTAGAACACAAAAAGCACGACGTGTCATAATGCATCCTACCGCGTTCCACGTGTTTTCATGTGCCTCTAGATTAGCGGTTTTCGAACTGTGGTCCCTAGACCCCCAAGGGCCCTCAAAAGCATGCAGTGGGGTCCCCGCATATTCGAGGACTCTGAAATAGACAACTGAACGTCTTTTTTCACAGAACAAAATTATTCCCAATCGTCAATGTGCATGACAAGATCGATGCAATTTCCAATATCCTGGATGTGTGGTGCAGCCGGATGAAAAGCAAGGTTTTAGACTCCTTTACCCACCTGAATAGTTTTGACGAGTACTCCGAAGTGGAGCTCCCAAGGAAGTTGAGGACCGCGATTCAAGAAAACTTGCAGTCCCTGAGAAAAACGAATGAATACGTTCGCCGAGTGTGTGCCAACACAAGCTGGATAATTAATTAATTTCACGAAAAAGGCGTGGGAACACAACGCGCTGCTTGAGATTTTCGGTAACACACATATGCAACAAGTGTTCTCGCAACGTCGTCTTAGCAAGTTGTGAGGGCGAATGCTTTCGTCTTAGCGCCTTCTCTCATACTCCCATGTGCGAGAAAGCACTGAGACTCTTGCTGACATTTTCAATGACCTTCCCGTGTGAAGCCACGTTGTCTGTATTGGTCCACATCAAATCAAACTCACAAAACAAGATGATGTTATGTCAGACGCACGAATCCTATTTTATTCCGGTGAGCTTGACGTCAGCAGCCTTGTTTACAACGTGCAAAACAACTTTTCACACTGGTCGTGTACCGCAAGTGCCTGTTCATACCAAGAACCTATAAGGCTATAACGTAATTCGGGCAGCTACAAATAAAGTCTCCTTTTCTGGCCCTTCCTTAGCGAACTTTGTTTATGGGTGGTTTCTCGTTATCAATATTGTACTCGGTGGAGGTCCCCGAATGGCCTCTAAGTGGGTTAGAGTGTCCGAAGCGGCCAAACAATGGGGAGGAGGTGCTCAAGAACACCCCTGATTGGATGCACTTTGATTCGGGGACATTTGGTAGACAAATAGAAAATGCCGAATAAAAGGATGGTGTGGTACAGTGTGGGAAAAATATGGGAGTGGTTCATTGGTTAGGACACCTCCTCGGTTATGAGGAAACCGGCGCTCGGATCCCGGCTACCACAATATTGCTTTACGATTACTTCGCAATCTTTATTCTACTTGTCCAGTACGATTCAGTCATACGCATACAGAGGAGAAGCCTTGTTTGTTAGTGACTCCCTTTTGGCAGACTGCTGTAAAATAGCGGTGTCTAAACATTCACGATTGAACAATTTATAAATTTTGAAATAATACTTTTTAAGCATGTGATAAGAAGGTTTAATATGGCACTGCACCACCAACACCCTGGCATTTATCAATATTATAAAAGAATAAGCACACTATCGTTTTCCTATCGCTAACTTTAGTCGGAAATAAATCAGCATCAACCTGTCTCGAGAAAGCAGCAATATCTTTACAAAACAAATTTTGCTTTTAGGACGATTCAATAGCTGGGCGATTTCAGATAAGATCGAACAGCCATGTCCGTGGACCATTTTTAATTTTGATAAAAAAAAATATTTTGCTGGCTCTATGCCAAGAAAAAAAATCCTTGTTTTGAAAAAAAAAAGAAAAAGTCATTGGGAGAAATGTTTTTTCAGCACCCTCTCAGTCACGTGCGTGTTTCGCGTATCCCGGAATGTTGGCACTTTGGGCGGCTTCACAAAAAGAACTGTTCGGGCTACGAATCTAAAACTATTTGCTGACAAATTAGGAATAGGAAGGTTTCACAAAAAGCATTAATCACTGAGTATTAGGGTCGTTATTTTGAGAAACAAAATCGCAAATACGGCAGATCGCGCAATAATGCTCTGGATTAACGATTTTGTTTCTCTGTACCTACGAAGGCTAATGTCTTTAAATATTGCCAGTGCGTTGCTCTGTATATAGTTCATCTGTGCATGAAATGTCGTTGTCCTGGTTAGCGGAAGAAATTTACAAGAATTGTTCACGCAGGAGCATTTAACGAAAAACGCATTAATTTGAAAATCATTAAAAAAATGCCATCTTCTATTTTCTTTAAACTCTCTGATATTAATATTTATGATATGTCCTAACAGAATCTGCAAAAACATAACGTAATATTTGTGTGGCTTTACAGTTATAACGCGAGAAATATGGCCAAATTGACGCGAATCGTTGTCATGAAATGAGCACGTTGATTATATACATCAAAACGTTCGTAAATCTATTGGTCTCCTTTGTAAGAATCGTGATGTCGTTCTAACAAGTGTTAAATTACTTTTATATTATTCTTTGATTTACACTCACTACGTGTATTGCCATTTAGTTTTGGGCCAAACAACGATGCAGAATCTAACAAAACTACTACTAACCCGAAAGAGGGTTATTGGAATTGTCGCAAATGCACCATTCTTGCACCCTTCTCGGGAGCTCTTTCTTAAACATAACGTCATTTCTATTGACCACTTGTACGAATTTCGCCTGCTGGTGATGTATAACATAGCATTAAAACATAATAATATTTTTTTTCCTTTTCGCACTGTCAGGCTTAGCAAAACTAGACCATAAATATGTCACACGTCAAGGAGAAATTTGGAGCGTTTCAATACCCCGTACGAATTACGGCTTTACATCATTAAAATACGCATTACCATCTTTACTTAATAAACTTGAAGCCAATAATATCAGCATCTATGGGACATCAAATCGAATGTTGACAAAAATCATATTACAGACAGCATAATTTTTACCTCCAGTGCCTGGAGGTTTTGTAACTGTGGTGAAACTTGTTTCTACTTTAAAAATATTTATTTTGATGCATTGAAGCTGAGTGCAACAATGTGAATACTCATGTTTGTGTTTTAGTGCCCATTTTTGTGTTTGTTTTCGTTGTGTTTACAACGCTGCTTTCCCGCCAAAGTGTGTTAGGGCGCCAGGACCTCGTCAAGCTGCAACCGCAGCTTTTAGTCCTGACGTCCTCCCTTTTTTTACCAACCAGAATGGGAAATAAAACGCCTTATTATTATTATTATTATTATTATTATTATTATTATTATTATTATTATTATTACTGTAACGAGGTTGCCATAAATGGGGAGGGCACATACCCATTCTTCACAATTTCATTATTATTACAAAGCGTAAAAATGATACGGGGTGGTAAGGCAAATACAGATTGACAGCACAGAGGTGGACGGTAGTTTTGAAGGGAAACTTCCTAATACATTTTTGTACAACCGACCCGAAAAATGCCCATGGGCCGGAGCGATCGAGAGGCGCCTCCCTGTAACATGGTTCGCGGTGCCTGTTTCAACAGCCGGCGTAGAGCGCCTCCGTCTACGCGACGTAAAGGAAGCAACTGGAGCGATTTTGCAAACAGATCAGCCTACAACCTTGGCTGTAACATGATATAGGAGGTAGGGCGCTTCGAAACCTGAACCTGCTTTGCCTGTGAGTGCCAATAGACCCGCTGCCGTAAAAAAATGGCACAACGCAAAAAACAAAAAGCTTAAAAATACGAATACTGAAAAAAAAAAAAAAGAAATTGCGCTTGAATCAGATTGTCTGTAACTTAATTCATATGACCACAGTTTGGAGAATCGAGAAATCTAATTCGGGTGTGCTCATGTGATCTACGTCAGTGATAGTGCTGCAAGCCACTTTAAGAACAAATACCAACTACACGAGCTGCAGAGCAACAAGTACACGTCAGCGAAGTAGATTTTTTCTGCAACTGGACACGGCGAGAGTGCCTGCGATAAAATCGAGGTCATGTCAAGCACCAGGCAACGTTGTAGAACCTCCGACGGCCCACCACGTCGGTGATCAAGTCGGCGTCAGAGATGGTTGTTCCACTGAACACGAAAATGCGGAACGTGAAACTAATCCACCTCCTAAAGCTGATGTCAAAGCGCTCAGGGACATAAAAGCAAAGGAGTGGGACTCTGTTTCTGTTGTGCGTGGAATTCAGTCCTGTCATTTGTGGCAGTGTACGCGGTCTGCTATTTCGCAACCACAGCTGTTTAGCAAGAACAGTAGACACAGAAAAGATATATCTTTGAAAGTAAATTCTCCATGGCTGCGAAAAGCAGATTGATGTCGCAGGCTTGCGGTGCCGCTCAGAAGAAAGGAACAGTGATCGCTACAGGCAAAACGGGAAAAAGTGTTCCTCCTCGGAGTGCCAGGAGAGCGCCGTGACCGACTCAGGTCACCGTCCGGCAGGATCTTGATTCATTAAACTCGATTCAATTGTTCCACTTCAAACATGTGTTCTTTCTTATCACTAGTTAAACGTGGTCGTCAGCAGCCCAGCCTCCCTTCAAAGGGTAGGCTCCGAAATTCACTCATCCGAGAAATCTGTATTTAAATTGTTGGCTTGTGCTTCAAACTCACCTGTAATCTTTTGGATGAATTCTTATTTTTCACGAACTCCTGTCACAGTTCTTTCTCTTCACAGACTTCCTACATTTTTCGACCACGTTGTTGCCCTCGTTTGAAATCGGAAACGTCCTATCTTTCTCTAATCCTGTTACGGCAATTCTGTATATTTAGCGGCTGTAAACTCAAAAATACAAAACATATTGCAAAACAATTTGGAAGGGTTTGTTAGGACAATTTTTGAGCCTTGATGTGCGAAAAGTAGAATAAAAAGTTTGATGGTCTTCGTTTTAAACTGATATTCCAATTATTGCAAAATCGGTAACCTGCCTACATTGCAGTGTATTTTTTTAGAACAGTTGTCATCTTCAATTTTAATGACAATTTATCCGAATATTAAACAAAGGCGTTCAAATCATATTTTAAAAATTTGAATTTCTAGTCCTTTAAGATTCGGATTTATAAAGCTCTGAATTGCTTAGTAATAGATTATATATGTTTACCTCCCTTTATTTTATGTACTAGTCTCGGCACAAAAAATATAAAACCTAAGGCGACAACAGTTTTTCATTTTATAAATATCCAATCGGACGGTTTCACGGAAGTCGGAAAATCGTGCGCTATACCGACAGCGGCTTTGTGATTTTCTTTCCTCAAGATAAATTTTATTTCCTCGCAAAAAATGGTCGAATATGTTTTTGCGGTTGCACAAATAAAATATATGTTTTGGTAAACAAAAAAATATATCGACCGAATATGGTTCACCGATCATATATGAAAACGCCCAATACAGACAATCTCGGTCAATCAAATTTTTTTTTGCAGTATTTCTTTTTTTGGCGTTGTGCTGCCCTCCGCAGCGGCTGATCTATTGGCGCTCACCGGCGGCGCAGGTTCAGGTTCTGCCGCGTCTTACCTCCTATATATTGTTACCACAAAGTTTGTAGGCTGATCTGTTTGCAAAGTCGCTCCGGTGGCTTCTTTGACGTCGCGTAGACGGGGACGCTACACGCCGGCTGTTGAAACAGGCACCGCGAAGCATGTGACAGGGTGGCGCCTCTCGATCGCTCCGGCCAATGGGCATTTTTGGGTCGGTTGTACGAAGATGTATTAGGAATTTATCTTCAAAACTACCGTCCACCTCTGTACTGTCAATTTGTCTTTTCGTGACCACCATGTAGCAATTTTACGCTTTTTAATAACAATGAAATTATAAAGAATGGGTATGTGCACGCCCCATTTAGGCAATCGCGTTAGCGTCAATTTGGCCCTATTTCTCGCTTTATAAATTCAAAGCCACATAAATATTTTATTATGCTTTTGCAGATTCTGTTGGTACATATTATAAGTGTTAATGTCGGAGAGTTTAGAGAAAATTAAAGATCGCCTTTTTTTAATGATTTTCAAAATAATGCATTTTAGTCAGATGCCTCTGTGTGAGCAATTCTTGTAAATGTATTCCGTTAACCAGGACAACAATATTTTAGGCATACATGAACTATATACAGGGCAACACACTGGCAAAATTTGAAGACCTTATCTTTTTTAGATCTGGAGAAAAAAAAATGAAAGACGTTTACAACACCCTGTAACGCCGAATTCGAGCGCAGCTCTTGAGGAGGAGGAGGGATGGGTACTGAGTGGAGGGTATACCCCTCATCCCTTGTCCTCACCTCCTCATCCTCCCTGCTGCTCCTCCTCCCCTCCTCCCTCCTCTTGGTCCTCCTCCTTCACCTTCTGCTCCCCTCCTCCTCCCTCTCCCCCTCCCTCCACTTCTCCTCCCTTTGGGGGAGGGGCCACGTGTTCTTGGGGGGTCACTCAACCTCGGAGGGTGGAGGGGTCACGTGACCATGAGGGGGGAGGGATCACGTGACCTCGGGGGGAGGGGTCACGTGACCTCGGGGGAGGAAAAAACTTTCCGCTAGATTTAGCGGGGAAATTTTCCCGCTTAATTTAGCGGGCAAGATTTTCCGCTAAACTTAGCGGGGAAAATTTTCCTCTAGATTTAGCGGGAAAAACTTTCCGCTAAATTTAGCGGGGATTTTTTTCCGCTAAACATAGCGGGAGAAATTTTCCGCTAAATTTAGCGGGGGAAATTTCCGCTAAATTTAGTGGGGGAAATTTTCCGCTAAATTTACCTGGGAAAATTTTCCTCTAGATTTAGTGGGAAACTTTCTGGTAGATTTAGCGGGGAAAATTTTCCGCGAGATTTAGCAGGGAAAATTTTCCGCTAGATTTAGTGGGGAAATGTTTCCGATAAATTTAGCGGGGAATTTTTTCCGCTAAATTTAGCGGGGAAATGTTTCCGCTAAATTTAGTGGAAAAAATTTTCCGCTAAATTTAGCGGGGAAAATTTTTCGCTAGATTTAGTGGGGAAATTTACCCATCATGCACCGCGCGGTTACGCCGACGGCGACGCCAACGCCGCTCAAGCCGGAAACGGGCGCCTAAGAGCTGCGCTCTAAAAAACTTTATTCCAGAGCGTTATAGCTCAATGTGCCGTACTTTCGAGTTTGTTTATGAAAATAACGATCAGAATATTCAGTGGTTAATACCTTTTGTCATTCTTTCCTATGCCTAATTTGTCAGTAAATATGTCTAGACCCGTAGCCGGATCATTTGTTTTGTGGAAGCCGCCCGAAATGCCAACATCGCGCGATACGCAAAACGCCCACGTGACTGAAGATTGCTTTTTCTCGCGGAGACAATTTTTTTCCCCTCAAAACAAGGATTGTATTTATTCTTTTAGAGCGCAGCTCTTAGGCGCCCGTTTTCGGCTTGAGTGGCGTCGGCGTCGCCGTCGACGTAACCGCGTGGTGCATTATGGGACGCGTGACGTCACTGATGACATCATCAGTGACGTCACTGATGACGTCATCGGCATCCGCATCGTCATCGGCATCATCACTGATTACGTCATCGGCATCCGCATCGTCATCGTCACTGATGACGTCATCAGTGACGTCACTGATGACGTCATCGGCATTCGCATCGTCATCGTCATCATCACTGATGACGTCACTGATGACGTCATCGTCACGTGACCCCCCAGGACACGTGACCCCCCAACTTCACGTGACTCCCAGGTCACTTGACCCCCAGGTCACGTGACCCCCCCCCAAGGTCACGTGACCCCCCCCAGTACCATTCCCTCCTCCTCCTCAAGAGCTGCGCTCTAATTCGGCGTTACAGGGAGTTGTAAACGGCTTTCATATTTGGGCTTGAAGCCAGAAAAATATATTTTTTTTCATCAAAACTAAAAATAGTCATCGGACATGGTTGTTCGATCTTACCTGAAAACGCCCAGCAGCAGTACAAGAAAATACTTGTTTTTCAATTGTATCCAACATGGCTAGATACCCGAACTTTTAGCTTTATCTCTTACAAATGGTTCTGCTGATCCAGAATAGGTGCAGCCAAGTTTTGTCACAAGGCACGAGCAAAGAGCTTGTGCTTGCTGCACACCAGCGGCAAAGGGAAACAGGTGGTATAGATGAGGAAGGGCTTGGAAGCAAAACTGAAGCCAAAACATAATGCAAAAGAAAACAAATAGGGAAAATGTCGGGAACATGTTATAAGGGCAGAGCTATTTCTCCAGCAGAAATGAATCGATGACACGTGACCATTATGGTGGATGCTGTGGCAGAGCTGGAGACATGGAAACTGGGACTGGCAGACGCGGGATGTTGGCGGCCTTATCCTACCGAGTCACGGGCCCCAACCGGGCCGTTGGCCGCGTGTTTAAAGGGATACTTCCACGAAATTTGAAATATTCCCGTCGTGTTCAAAAATAGGTTGAATATGATCCACAATATCCGCAAATAACAATCGCGCGTTTGTATATTGAGCCTGGCGGTTGTATTTTTCGTTATAAATAGCCCACTCGGGCAAGCGCTCGGAGAACAGCCAGCGGAGTGAGTGCACGTGACAACCAACGCAATATTGACGTAGTTCGTCTCGGTACGAGCAAAGCTACGGCGAGGCGGACGTCGAGAGGATGGCCTAGTTGTTCCAGCCGCCAAAGCGGCTGCTTTTGTACGAATTTTGAGTGACGGGTTAATCTTCTGTAATCTTGTAGAGGGATAATAGCGATTTCTGCGACACTCAAAGGGATTCTCGGGAAGAGGGGAGTTCTTCCTTCCCCTCTTCTCTCGTTGTGGCCCGAGGCGAGACAGTTACCGTCACTACCTCTCAAGGTTCCTAGACGGGCATTACAAACGAGGCGTTAGCGACATCCAACAGGTGCTCTTTGCTAATCGTTTAATTCGTTTTAATATTCCTTTTCGTGACTTTGTTTAGCAACATATTGGTGTGTTCGGTGTGATACTGCTCCTTTGAACACATATAGACCAGAAAATAAGCTCCGAAATTTCGTTGTAGTATCCCTTCAAGACCTTTGGCTCAGAAGATATCTTCCTAACATAAGTTCTGGCGCACAACACAAGACACAAAAAAGCATAAAATTTTGTTTAATAAAATGTTCAACAGGTGTTATGGATACAGTGATATTCGGGGAGAATAAAGTTATTAAAATATATATTTAATATATAAAGGTGCACATTAAAATTCATTAGCTGTTTGGAGCGTATTATAGATTACATTTTCCACACAACTTTGTGTTACATGATCACATCACTATGCTAATAACGAATCAACATCATTATAAACACATTTGCTAATACTTTAGGTTTTTGTAGCATTTCTGCACCCATCTCGTTTTTTATATTCGCGAAGAAGAGGAAACCTGCAGGCGTAAGGCGTGTTTTTTCCATCGTCAGTAAGCCAACCGGATCAGTCGCATGCACCATATCTTCGATTGACAGGGTGCTTAAGCCGCTTGGTTAAAGGGGTAGTGCAACGATTTTAATGTTCAAAGAATTGACAGTTTGTATTTTTTATATTGTTTATCTAAGCACAAGTGACCAAAAAGGCTTCACCTTGCCCCGATAGCCTGCTATTCCGCTGTGTAATTGGAAAGAAAAGAAAGAATTATTTGCCGATCTCCAGCCGCCTTTGGGGTTTACGGGATCTACGGTAACAGCGTCTCTGTGGGATACCGGAAGTCAACAAAACTTGTCCCCCTCCGTTGCTACATTCGCCGTCAGCCCCGCGGCAAACCGACTCTTGTGTCGATCGCTCGCCAAGGGGAAGACACGTGATCCCCCAGAGTACGTCAGTCGAAAGGCGACGTGGAGAGTTGAGAGGCAATTTGACCTTCGATTTGTTTTATTTATTTAAATAAAAACCGGCGCTCGCAAGAAAATACGGTTTTCTGTTCTTCGTTTTATAGGTAACACGGGTTGATTTTCGAAGTTTATTAGACAAAGTGTCAACATTTTTCGCACCGCCCCTTTAAAGCTCGGCTGCAAGCAGAAAAACATCAAGGCCGGCTTTCGCGAAGACCTCCGCCTGGCCAACACGGGCGCTAAACCCCGGAGCTCCACCACGGGGAGGCTGGACTCTCTGCATCATCGGAAGTTCGGCTAGGTCATCTGCATGCTGGGCAAGCAGGGAGCCCTCGTCCGGTGCTAGAGTGGCCTGCTAGAAGTCAGCAGCCAATGGTGGCACCGCGAAGACTACTGTCGCGGAAACTGCTGCTAGGCTTGACGCTCCTCTTCACTTTTTTAATCATCCCATCATCATCGTCATCATTCACATGATTCGCTTGTACTGTACCATTTCATCATCATTAGAAGCGGCGCCGCAGGCCCTCAAGGTATGTGTGATTTGCCTCTCTGCGGCGCCGCGGCTCCCCTGAGCTAAACTAAATATATCATATCATATCATAGCATATTTGTGTATACCATAAAAAAAAACGACAGCATAGTATAAAAAAGACAGTTCTTTTCTCGGTAAAAACTCAAATAAGAAATCAAGTCATTCATTCATAACAAGGGCTGTTTATCCAAGATAGTGCGAAAACACGGCCGCAGTGACCCTTAGCGGAATAAACAGCGCGAAACACGGAGTAGCAGAGCCACATCAGGCAACCGCCGAGAATTCTAGACTGAAGAAGGAACACTGGTGTCGTGCGCAAACTTTTATGCTCGCGAATGGACGTACACATCGCGACACTGTTAGCGCGAACACGACGTCGGCGCATTTTTGCATTTTACTTCTAAATAGTATTTGCGAGCGCGAAATTTTATCGCTTACATTTTAGAACAAAATGAGCTCTTTCCGTAGCAATAATAACTTGGATGACATCCCTTGGTTTCAAAGAAAAAAACTGGAAAAACCGGCGATCGCTTGTTCGCGCTAACAGTGTCGCGCTCTGTACATCGCCGCTCGGATGGTTGAACCAGCGCCTCCGATATACAGTGAAACCCGTTTAGAACGAACCCACGTACAGCGAAATATTGTCAATATTGAACTCACAAAAAATTTAAAAAAAAGGGATGTAAAAAGTACTTTTTATAACGAACAACATGCTGCCTATATCGAACTTCTTCCCCCAGGAAGGCTTCCAAAAACGCGCAAAGAATCGTCTTCTAGCCTGTCCCTTCTCCCAAAAAAGAAGTAGAAAAGAAAGAAAATTCCAAAAGCTCAAGTTGCTAATAAAATTGAGCGAAGAGAAGCTATTCAGAAGGGGAAAAAGATAAAAAATACATTCTGCATGCACGCACAGAAAAAAAAAAAAAAACTTTTCATCCCAAAGCGTTTGCTTACGAAGAGAATCGATTCAAAAGAAGAGATAAGCTAAAAAACAAACACTGCACGCATGCAAAAAAAAAAAAATCTTTTCAGCGCGTTGTTACAAGGCGGGAGTGAAGAGATGACAAAGAAAGAAAGGGCTCTTGCTTTACAAGGAACGCATTGTGGAAGTTCGTCGTGAAAGGTTTTTGCTCCATCGAACTACTTGCTATATCGGACTGATCGTAGCGTTTCCTGCTGTTCGTTATCAACGGGTTTGACTGTAGATACACAATGCCTGTCGGCTCCGAGCACTGGCAAGCGGACGGGAGAGGGCAAATAGTACGTGTGGCTGCCATGCAGTGGAGCCACCTAGGCGTACAAACCTGCCGTGTACCGAAGCCAACCATCTCTTCCGTAGGAGGTTCAATGATGTCGCCCCCGCAGCACCGACAGCAAGAAATCTAAAGCGCCGTTCACACTCTTGGAACCGAGTACGACCGAGAGAGACCAGACCGGTTTTTAAGTCTCTTACGACCTCTTAGAACCAGCTCCGCAGCAGCGCGCAAGAGGCTTAAAAACCGGTCTGGTCTCTCTCGGTCGTACTCGGTTGCAAGAGTGTGAACGGGCCTTTAATGTCCTTGACCGACAGTTTAGAGTTCGGGACCAGCTCGCTGGTTTCAGCGGAATATTACTTCTTATTTTCCTACCTTTCACTTACACAAGACCCGGCGCCAACTATTTCTATTCGCGCGATACAAGGTAACCGCCAAAGCCCCAAACTCCAGCCGAAGCAGACGATCAAGCGGCCAAGCGTCCTCCACGTTCGCGCTGCAAAAGCACAGCCTGGCCGCGCTTGTTTCGTAGTTTTGTATTTTGTCTCAGGGAAACTCGATTGAATAAGGGCGGTCACATTCAGAAAGTGTTGCACGATGTTGTTGAAAAAACATATGTATGATATATTTTCAATAATAATGTAAATACAACATGCTAGAAAAATAGGAGGCTTATTGCGGAGAAGGCGCCGTGTAACTATGGTGCCTGGATCGCGTCTCCGACTGGTGTGGTTAGCGTCCTATTCCCGCCCATACATCAAAAGTGGTCCCGAAGTGGCAACAAATGACGTCACATAAGCCGGCGTGTCATGCTGTTGCCTGTCGCGATCCTGGCGGTTGGTCATAGAAATGCTGGCAAAAAGCACGAGCGAACGCGAGTGTCGCTGTCGTCACGGCGTCCCAACTTCCAGCTGCTGCAGCTTCCATGGACTGTCACAGTGGAGAGCGACCTGCAGCAGAACAGGCGTCTGTCACCTACACCACAGCTGTTGGAACGCCTGCCAGGATCGCGACCGGCGACAGCATGACACTTCTATGACGTCATCAGGTGGAAATCGAGGGACCACTTTTTTGGCCGCGGTAAACACACCAGTCGGAGACGCGTTCCAGGCACCATAGTGTAACCGAGCTTTCGGTTGCACGTCAAAAGATCCCCAGGTGGTCTAAATTAATCCCCAGTCCTCCGCTGGGGCGTGCCAGATGCCCCTCGTTAGTTTTGCACGTAAAACTCCCAAATTTACTTTGATGCTAGAAAAATCGAAAAAAAAAACTAACGTGGCCTTGTTCAAGATGGCGCCCGTGGGACCGCAGCCTTAAAGATCTGTCAGGCCACCATGGACGATTGTCTCTAAAAGTGCAATATGACACTTTAACCGTCGTTTACAAATCCGGTAACTGACATCTTGACGCTGATGCTTTGTCCAGATGCCCCTTTCTATAGGCCCTCTCCTTGTCAAGAAAATGACCGCACCACTCCACGTGGTGAATGATTGCGTCGAAGCTCTGGTGGTTCTGATGATACTGATCTTAATGTTCATAGGTAGTGCTGATGGTGCTGATTTTTTTTTTATTGCTCATAGGTAGTGCGGAGTTCCGGGTTGCGTTTCGACTTCATTAATACTCCTTTATGGTCGGTGAAATGCAGAGCCAATAGTTGTTCTAGCGGATCAGTTTGGATCCGCTAGAAGCCGTGGGAACACATCTCCACCGCTTAAGTCAACGGTCCATGTTAGAAAGAGAATGTGTGGTATAAAACGTGGTTATATACGCATTTGAGCATTTGACCGCACCGCCCTCTCGTCTATAACCGTTGAGCCAATCCATGCAAAGTTTAACGCGATTATATATGCATTTGACCGCAGCGCCCTCTCCTGTATAGACGTTGAGCGGCTACATGCAACGTTTTATCCATGACATCCCCAGCTCTTGAGTTACTACATCATCTCAGATCCCCCTACTCGTCCCGCAGTCGTAGGCCGAGTGGTTAAGGCGATGGACTAAAAATCCATTGGGGTCTCCCCACATAGGTTAGAATCCTGTCGACTGCGCAAACATTTTTTTCTTTTTTAAGAAGACAGATGGGATGGCAATTGATGTGAGCACGGACGGACGGACGGACGGACGGACAGACGGACAAGGCTAGACCCTAAGGAGCTTCGCCTCTAAAACACTCACCTCGCTCACCAAGGCGCCTTTGACCCACAAAGTCATTGCCGCTGCACAGATGTCTGGTCCTTTTTTAAAGTCAATAATCGATCACCTTTGCAGCATATCCTCTAATTCATCGCGGCGCACAGGCACGTTCATCGCGTCTGTTCACTCGTGATTATTATATTATTCGGACGCAATTATGAACGACGCGGGCGTCCTGGGCTTCTTATCATTTCTTGGGCACTTTAATACGATATAATTCACACCTTGACGACCCAACCTCCGAACGTTTCGAGCTAGTAATTTCTGAAGCGGAATGTACGTGGTGTCATCACCAAAAACGTACGCTCTTGTCACCGGTGGGAAAGAAGGAAACAACCCACGACAAAGCCGCCAGTCACTGTGCATCCTGTGTCCTCACTGGAGCACCCCTTTTAAAGAATTAGAATTAATTTCTTGGGACCATTCCCCGTGTTCACCAATAGGAAGCAGTAGTCATTGTAGCTTTTGACAACATGACCCGGCCTGCTGAAACTAAGCCTCTTCCTGATGTATACAGCAAGAGATGTTGCCGACTTCTGCCTCCGCTCTAGGCTGCTACGTCATGGTACTCCACAGTTCATCACCAGTGATCGTTGCACGCCATTTATTGCCAAACGTCTTAATAAACTCTTGCATATGACAAGTGGAATCCTTCATGTAACAACTGCTTACCATCTCAGGCTAATGGCCTCACCGAACTGCTCAACCACACACTAGCGATCATGATATCCATGTCACCTTCACCGATTATCCGTAACGTCAGGGTGAACGAGTTTCGTAATCCTCGAAAACTTAAGTCGGCGACGGACGTGATTTCGGTGAGTTCATGAGTTCGGAGTATTCATAAGTTAGTGAGGTCGGTGATATAATTAATTCGGTGAGGAGCGTACGTTTACGAGTTCTGTAAGGGTCGTAATTTTATGAGTTTATGAGGTCGGTGAGCTCACGATTTCAGTGAGGGGCGTGAGTTCATGAGCTTGGTGAGGGGTGTGGGTTCCTTAGGTCAGTGAGCTGTAGAGTTTGGTGAGGGCAAGAGGTTGCTGAAAAGCCTTGGGTTCGATCAAGGTCTGCGAGATGACGTCAAGGAAGGATGGACATTTTGCTGCACTGGACATTTTTTGGGAAGTTAAGCCGACGCTCGTTTCACAATGCCGCCGTTAGCTCCTACGGCTGGTTGTCTGCATGTGATGAGAAAAGAAAAAAGGACGCCCATGTGTGTATTTGCGCTCTTCGTCTCCTCAAAGTATACCATGCCAAGCTATGTCTTTTGAGGCTGGTCAAAACTTGGTTAGCGGGGTGTCGGGCGAGGGGTAGGGCTCAGCCGCTCGCCTCGCCCGCTCCCGTGCAGACTGCTCGGCGACGCGCTGCGTTTTGCTGCATTTTATAGAAAAGTGGGTGCTACGCCTGTACGCCCGAGGGCAGGAGTGGCAAATATTTATTTCGACGGCGCTCCCCTTAGGCACGGTTGCTAATCCCGGTATCAATATTTGCAATCGAGAGCAGGCTGCTAATATTTGTCATTCGCCGCTAAACTTGTTATTTGTTCAAAATGTAGAATATATATATATATATATATATATATATATTTTAAAGAAATAGGCATGCACGTCTTTGTACTGGAATGTGCCCGGACTTGTTCATGGTTGGGTTTAAGGAGGCTTACAATCATCTGGTGGCATATAATAGTTAAGTTGATCTTTGAATACCACAGAACAGTTGCAGGGGACAAGTTTGTAGATTTCATTCAAGAAGACATAAAACTATTTTTCCACCTGTCTTTTTTTAATATTGATGATAACAAGTTTTCGCCCGTGCTAACCTTCTAAGCGCGATTTTTTTTCCCTCAAATATTAGCACATGGAAACAGAAATAAGCAGCCTCTGTGCCTTCAACAGGCAGGTATACTGTGTTTCATATTTAGTTAACAACGCTGTTAAAGGTGATGGTGCAAACTTGTGCTTTTATTTAGCGTCAGATTTTCTGGAGAGCTCGTATAAGGAAACTGTGAGATCAAACCCCAAGGTCGAGCTAGCTGCGTTGAAACAGCTGCTTGCGATGTTGTTGAAGTGTATGTCATATATATAAGAATAATTGGTAAAAAATATAAATCATCTATAATTTGCATTTTATTGATAGGGTCTCGCCAGTAAGCTGACAGCGCGCTAACAGATGCTTTCGTGGTTATATGTGCTTTCGTGGTTATAGATAAAAAAAATATATATATATATATTCTATTATTTTTTTTTTCATGCTTCACCCATCTCTTGACGTCAAAATATTCTAGAATCGTGCGATTTATAATGTGACACTCGAGATCAATTGACATCTTTTCTAACGGCCCAATGGATAGGCTTAGTCATCGTTACCTCATTTTCGCTTCAAAAGACCATGGCAATTTAGCGGTGTCCTCAAAAGGGAATTGTAAATTTAAGAAGAAATAACTGCTTGTATATGGCGGTTTGTGAACTTAACATCCTGAATCGTTTTTTTCTTATAACCATTCTAGATAATGCTCGGGAAAACGCAAATTTAATATAGGAATAAGACATTTTCGGTACAATAAAATTATTTGATTAAATAAGATATCATGAGAGCATACAAGAACCTTACATTTTAACATATAAGAACAATACTATATTAAATAATAAGTTACAAAAGAAGTCTTATCACTTTCGTTAACTTCTTATATAATATTATATTTTTTTACTTCTTTTTATAAGGTTCTTATGCACTCTTATATAATCGTATTTGATCATATGCGTTTATTGGACTAAGATTTTTTTTTATACGTATTAGATTGTTTTACTCCAGCTATCTCGAAAAATGTCAGCGTATGGAAAGAATCGGGAGGAGGTAGCACAGTCGCCCCAAGTGGCTAAGCTGAGAACTAAACTCATCGGAATAAGAACAATATTGATTTTTTGTTAGCGGTTGACGTAGCCGAAAGCTGATTCAGCGCTGGTATCTAATTTTTGCCCCGTGCTCGATCATGAAAAATGACGTTCAGAATCCAGTGCCCGAGTCATGTGTTGGACAAACACCGAGCTCTGTGAAACACAAGCTGGTCAAAGCGCCTCCTATAGTTAGAGCTTCTCGCCACTGTTGGTTTACGCTAGCGTCGACGTTACTATAGTCCGCTGCAACTCAAGAAGGTAGGGCCAGGGTAAGACGGGCCTGGGAGGAGGAAGCAGACGGAACGCTGAAGAGCGAAGAAGGTTTCCCCCTCTCTTCTCCAGCGTTCCGTCTGTTCCTTTTCCCCGGCCCGTCTTACACTCGCCCTACCTTCTTGAGTTGCAACGAACTATAGACATTTTTTGTGTACTCTCGCCTCCAGCCACCTAATAGGCATATCCGGTATGGGCGAAGAAAAAATACTAAAACGTTTCAACCTGTAACTAGTAAAAAAATAAGGGAGAGGCAAAACGATAATGTGTTACGCTTACGCTTGTATCCTAAGTGTCTTCGACTGGCGTGGCGACGGCAAAAAAAATGTTTTCGCCCATACTGGAAGTGACGACAATTCAAGATGGCGGCGCTCTTGAAGAAAGAGTCTATAGAGGGAATCAGTTTGGAAGCTCGCTTTCCGGCGTGACACCGTTTCGTAGAGCGCGCGAGAGGTGGCGCCGTAGTCGTCCTGAGATCGATTCTCGGCAGTGTGTCGTGCTCGTTTTTGTTCATCGTGTTCTCGCTCGTGTCGTCGGTAGCTCGCCGTAGGCTCGTAATCGTAATTGTTCTTTTCTGGCGCCCGGAGCGTTGAGCTGTTTGCTAATCAATAAGCAAGCATGCCGAAATCTGCGCTCCCGGCTATCGCAGCGGGTACGCTACACAAGCGTCGAAAAGTGAAGGAAAGCTCCACTTCTTTACCGCTCCGAAGAATGTTGCGCGCTTAAATGCATAACAAAATGAGATTTGCAAGCAGAAAAAGAAAAGAAAAAAAAATTTTAAGTACAAAAATACAAGAAACTTTCTGCGGTATGCATTTTTCAGCCCGACGACATTATTCGTCATTACTCGCACGTCATCGATGTGCTGACTGTTCTAAATGCCAATGTCCAATGGTAATTAAAAGCGATGCTGTGCCACGTCTGTTTTCGAATGTGCCCCGCACACTTCTCAAAATCAGCCACGAAGCAAGCGAAAGTCTCCCACCGATGAAAGCATTGCTCAGGCTGCAGCCAGTTGTGTTACCCCTGAGCTGACAATTACATACGAATCCAAATCAGAGGACGATGACAGCAACCGAACAGGCACGAGCACCGACGTTGTCGACACCTGTTCAAGAATTTTAGAATAAATACAGTAGCCAGTCCGAAAATTCAATCGTCAAAGGACATCCGAGGATCACTTGATTTTCTACTAGCTTGCGAAGATTCAAGGCGTAGTTTCTTGTATGAGCCCTGTCGCATTAAAAAAGGATCCTCCTCCGATTGTGAGCACAGGGGGAATCTTAGTGCCAGAGGCAAGCTATGGGACTCAAAGTACGATTCGGGTATTGCTATCAGCCCTTGAAGAATTGAGAATGTTCTTGGGCTACGCTGGCTTCCTAAAAGAGTGTGCTGGATGCCCTTGTACCCTCTTTCCAACTGCTACAACCCCAACAACAGCCGTCTCGAATCGGCAATTTCTAAGAAAAAGTGATTTACTGCTCCAGATCAGTTAATCTTTCCAAAGCCGATGCACGCTAGAGCTGGAGGACACGCAGCGGATCTGGCGGAGCTGGTAGCAGACCATGCAACGATGCAAGTGCAGCATACGACGAGGAAAGAAACGACCTAAACGCGACGGTAGCGCCACTCTTTCGACCGCTACCGCAGGGGTCTGGCCAGGCACGTAGCCAGGGGGGGAGGGGGGGGGGGGCATGGGGCCCGCCCCCCCCCCCCCCGAAGTCTTTCATTTTGCTGGGGCCTCCTCTCCCCCCTCCCCCTTATACAGCATTTTGTCATAGCCCCCCCCCCCCCCCCCCCCTCGAAACAAAATCATGGCTACGTGCTTGGGTCTGGCGCTCCTACGTTGACGGCCGCTCAAGTTCCCAAACTGACCCCGTCTAATAACGTTGGTGTGCGTATATTATGTTCGAACGAATACGGCGATCGCGTGTTTTAAAGTACGTCTTTGGCGCATCGGAATGCAACAAGGAGCACGCCAATCAAAGAGATAAATTGAGGAGGTGCAGAAAGAGAGCGATGACGGGGCAGCCAACCGCGTACCGTCATTTGTTGAGGTCGGGAGGAAACAAAGGCACGTGGGGGAGTTTGGGAGGGTAACGAAACGCAAGAGGTGCGCAAGGACCAGAACAACTTACGAGCCGTGTGGACCTTTTTCGTTTACTCTCTTCCTCAGTCAGCTTGTAGGCATATCCGGTAAGGGCGACGAAAAAGGAATAAAACATTTCAAGTTGCAAACAGTAGAAAAAAATAATAATTTACATATAAAGGGAATGCAAAACAAGAATGAGTGGCATTTACTAGGGTTGGGCAATTGATCGATTAACCTTCCGATTAATCGATTAAGGCTTTAATCGCGATCAAATGTTTTAACCGGTTAATCGGTTTTTTAATTGCTACTCAAAAAGAAGTCAACTGGACGCACGCATGGCTCTATCCTGGACGACCTGCCCGAACTAGGGGTGACTCATGCCTCCCCCCCCCCCCCCCCCTCCCTTAAAGAAAACGCTGCGTGGCGTGTATTCGGTCGTTCTGTCCCGAGCGGTTTCCCGTTCCCATCCAGGTACTATGAGCGAGGTTCAATTCTCGCGCTCGCGAAGCGTCACGTGTTCGAGGATATACATTAGAGTTCTGCCGAGGCCAGACAAACAAGCCGGGCCCGCAATTGATCCCCGCACGACCGCGAAACTTCACGTCTTGAGGATCTATTACACATCCTGCCCATGCTAGACAAACAAGCAGAAAAACAAGCTCGGAAGCAAACAACGCCATGGCTTCGCTTCCAGTATTCCGCCCGTAAAAATAGACGAGTTCACGAGTATGAAAAGCAATCTCGCTGGAAAGTTTGGGTTTAAAGTAAACTCCAGCGGTGAAGTTTTTAACTCGAAGGAAGTCCTTTGCATCATCTGCAAAAAGCCGTTTTCATACAGTGGAATCGTAAGTTCGCTTCAGTATCACCTACGAGCGAAGCACCCATGTACGCAGCTGCAGCCCGCCAAAACGCAGACAACAATCAACGCCTTCTCATCGAGGCCCCTTTTTCTGAAAAAGAAGAAAGCATCACCCAAGCCCTGACTTTTCCTGTCGAAGAATGTGGACAAGCTTCTTTCTCTTCGGAGCTGGAGCAAAAATATGTGAATCTTTGAATTGTTGCACTATATGTATTCTCAATTCTAAATGTCCTTTGCGCCGTGTAACAGAGAGTAAAATAAGTCTTCAAAGGCAAGACGAGTTGTAGCATTCTTTTTAATATATTATTTATAAAAATAAACGTAACCGAGTAATCGATTAATTAATCGATTAAAGGGTGGCGATTAATCGGGTTAAAATTTTTAATCGAAGCCCAGCCCTAGCATTTACGCTTATATCCTTAGTGCATTTTATTGTCGTGGCAACAGCAAAGCAATGTTTTCGCCCATACTGGAAGTGACGAAATTCAAGATGGCGCCACCCTTGTGAAAATGGCCTGTAGAAAAATGAAGCTTAATGTGAGACGAGCTGAGTTTTGTTTTTATATCTTTCTAGCCTAAAAATGGCAAAAAAAATTCTAAAGGCTTCTACGTTAAGAATGGTGGGTTATTTTCCTCGGCGCAACTCGGCGTCTTCAGTGACCTTGGCCGGTCTAATAAAATAGCAAGCACTGTATAAGCAGGCCACGTCTGATTCCTTCCGGTATATTTTCGGAGGTCCAAATGAAATAAAAACTAATAACCTTATTTAGGCCACGGTCTAACAACCTAGCGCAGAAATCGATAGAAACAAATCCGCTCGTCCTTCGACATATCTTCAATATTCTGGAATATTTGCGCCCTCTCTAGGACGTACCCAGCACAATGAGTTAATAAAACTGACTCCTGTTAGACAACCGACGACATTGTTGTTGCAACTTGGCGGCCGTGTACCGCTCGGTCGTTCCCGTGAGATGTGCTACGCGTAAAGCAGACAAGCTCCGATGGTGGAGTGCCGAAAGAACGTTTAATCGCACTACCTGCAGGATATACCCAGCAATCGCGGCTTGTGCTGTAATGACAGAATGTATAGAGTTGTTAACGAACCCGGCACTCGAACGGAGACGATACAACAATAAGAGTTGGAACGTTAACAATGAAACAATTATTACATACCATTAAACACGTATAGCGTGCTATATTATATTATGCACTTATTGTAACAAGAATCTAATCAACAAATACGTTTTAGAGCGCTGCTCTTAGACGCCCGTTTCCGGCTTGAGCGGCGTCGCTGTCACAGTCACCGTCGGCGTTGGCGTAACCGCGCGGTGCATGATGGGTAAATTTTCCTTGAAATTTAGGGGAAAATTTTCACCGCTAAACTTCTCGGAAAAATTTCCCCGCTAAATTTAGCGGAAAAGTTTGCCTGCTAAACTTAGCGGAAAAATTCCCTTCTAAATTTAGCGGAAAAATTTACCCGCCAAATTTAGCGGAAAAGTTTACCCGCCAAATTTAGCGGAAAACTCTCGCCAAATGTAGCGAAAAAAATTTCCCCGCTAAATTTAGAGGAAAAAAATTTCCCGAAAAAACTTTCCCCGCTAAATTGGAGGAAAGGAGGGGGGACGTAGCCTCCTCTCCGTACCTTCCCCTCCTCCTCCTGAAGAGCTGCGCTCTATTTCGGCGTTACAGGGGATTGTGTTCAAACATTTTCTACGTTTACGACTTTCTTGGTGAAGACTTGTTCATTAATACAGTTAATTTTTTTTTCTACTAGACCTGGCGTACTTCTTACAGGGTCTTATGGGCAGCCTTAGCGTTATTTTATATCTCTGCGCACCGTAATAAAGAACTGTAATATTCCTGAGGATTTTAACAGTCTCGGAGTTCTAGCACTCACCCAAATTAAACCTAATTTGTTCTCTTAAGAACAATTCATTCTTCAGATTAAAAAAATAGCATTTCCTAGTGCCACGTGCTCATAGACCTGCTCCTTTAGTGACAAGTAGTTCTGGATCAAGTATGAAAACGAATTGGTAACCAGAGGGGGTTAGGAAGAAGAGGAGGCGACTCAGTGACTCAAGCCAGCCAAACGAGATAATTCGAAGTCAAGCCAAAAGTAGAGGTCGCGATAGATGAGAACGCCCCCATGGGTGACCAAAAATACTGTTGGCGCCATATGAGCTGTCTTTTCTGTCCAATAGCGTCTCTCGGTCGGGGTCATCGTTCGGTGGGTGTCCCTCCAAACCTAAAATCGTACCTAGGCTTCGTCTCTGGTGGCGTGAGGTCGCGTCCAGAAGCATCCTACATACATTGATGTATATAGCACGTCTGCTAACAGTATTTGACTTTTGTCACTCGAGCGTGAAGGGGCTCAACTAAGGCTTATCGGAGGCTGAAGTCGGAGGCAGAAGCCGGCCTAAATGAAAGGAAAGAGCCATTGGCGTGACCATCCGACAGACCCGGATCAGACCTAATAGAGATTAACATTGCCGACTCTTGGTTTCGTCGCGAGACCTTGTCTGATCTTTCCGCGTTGACATAGTCCTCCGACCAGGTTCTATTTTTATCCCCCGTGTGCCTTCGCTGTTTATCCTGCGCTACTTTCTTCAAGTGCTGTGGCGGCTGGGCAGTTCCATTAACTTTTCTGTTCAACCTCGTTCTTTGAAAAAAAAAAAATAGAATAGCAAGCCTAATCTAGCCTAACGTTCGCGCTTCAAAAAATAAACGTAAAAATTTCAATAATGCATTTTTTTAATAAATGAAAGCATAAATTAGATAAGGAGTAGAGCTGAACAAATACCGGGTAGACGATGGTTGTTATAATGCTGGGGAGCTTAAATTGGACGCATAAACTAAATGTAAGTGACACTCGCGGTTTGCATGAACAATAGACATCTGGCATGTCCAAGTGAAAACATTTTATTAAATCATCTTAAGTTTTAACGTACAACCTGCATTTACGTAGCGCCTTCTAACAATGATCCTCCGTAAGAGGTGTTGACAGACGAAACAAATTAATCGGACAATGGGAGACTACAGTAATGTAACACATGTGGAATTTTCCACGTAATTTGTTTTTCATATACAAGGCATAGACATTTATGTTTCATACGTAGTTAGCCGCAAAAGAGAAAAGTAATGTAATACATTTTTATATTAGTGTGGTTTTTGTTTTAAAAGAGTAAATAAGTGATTAATGAGTATAGCCACGGTGGAAAGAAACACATCTAGGTGATGACTCTCTGTCCGACGCGGCGGCCACATTATGTTCGGCGCAACGAGCGCTTCACTCGCACGGGGATAGAGGGCGCCCAAGTATGGGGTCCCTTCCAAACCGACCGCTCCAGTTGCTTCACCCAGCGGTAATCCGGCATTCCCTCGCTCACCGCTTTTTGTTGTGCCCCGCCACGCCGCCACCAAATCGCCAGTGTCCGCAAATCTTTGTTCTCTTCCTCCTTTCTTCTTGCTTCCTCTTTTTCGTGTTAAACCTCACATTCGTGCATGATGGTGGCACCTGTGATCGACACAGCACTAAAGCAAAATACGAGGCCAGCCACTGGCCTCACACCTCCGTGACACTACCACACCGCGAAAAAGGCGAGCACGCTACGCTGCCGACATCGTGGCCGTCGAGGAGGGACATCAGTACCGCAGTGCCCTCCACGGCGGTGCGTAACTAACTACTCGTGGTTCGAGGCTAGCTCCGAGCACGATCTGTTCGCTCGCTCCCCGCGGGAAGAGGGGCCAGTGGTGTCACCTTAATGTGTTTTTCCACCGTGGTATAGCATACTTAAACGTAAATTAAGTATTATGACATGCTGCACTAATGAACCGCAAACTTTACCTGCCTGCGGTAACTTCAAAAGACAATGAAATACCCAAAAATTGTTTAGTAAGAACCTAGAAGAGACACATATGCTTTTTATTTTTTGATGACAAAAAAAAAAAAACGCGCAATAGACGCAATTTAGGTTGTGGTCATGGCCCCACTAAGCCTCCCCCCCAGATCAAGGGCCCCGTGCACTACTACTGGATTGTCCTGGCTGCTCGGATGAACACGCTCACAAGCATACTGTCTCCTAGAGTCACTGAATGTTCCAACTTCCCAGAGTACTGAAACTCCCAAGTTTCGTTTCAGAACCAAGTGGTGGCGCAGCAGTCGCGATCCCCAATATGGCGCTGCCCGGTGCGGTCGAACCGAAGAGCGTACAGTGTAGCGTTCGGTCTCGTGTAATCTCTTCAGTACACGTTCGTGGCATGTGGTAACACTGGTTTGTTTTTAATAAAGTTCTATCCTTCGTTCAAAGCGGTGCGTGACTTGCTCCTCGCAGTCTCGACTCTCTCTCTTTCTCGTCTCGAAACACTTCGAAGTCGAGTGATAGGCTTAGCGTCTGAGGCGTGGAGTTAAAGAGCCTGCAATCTTCTTTGGCGAACCAGATTAGCGGCTACCTGACGTAAAAAAAAGTTAAAAAAATCAACGTATCATTGATTTGGTCCTAACACATCGATGCCCAGAGCTCACACCTGTGCGTACCGGACGTAGCCGTGGTAACGCGGAAACGTTTTAGAGATGTTTTTTTTTTTGGGCCGATCCACAAAATGGGCGACTGATAAGTTCTACCACAGGCTAAACCAGCCAATCAGAACTAAATTCTGTGGGATTCACGTTCGGTAAGCGGACTGGATGGAATTCAGTACCCTGGGAGCATTCAGTGACTCTAGTGTCTCCCTGTAACGACGTCCGCTGCGACAAGTCTGGCATTTGGCACCAACTGCTAGTCGCGCGAGCAGACGCGTGGCAGTCTCCGGCATCGTCTGCTATTCCACCTCCGTCTGTCGCCGTCTGCAACGCCTGTGAGACGCAGCCATGAAAGCAACGCGTCGGCGTCCCCCATCGCCTGGATTCATCTGCTATGCGGAGGTCAAGTCGTCTGCTTCTTGCGCAGGAGTAGCGGTTAAGTCAGAACGACGCCGAGATATGGTGGGCTTTGATTGAAAGAATAGTGGTTGACCTTAATGCCAGATGCCTTGAGGTCTACCCACTATTTTTCAATCATTCAATAAGAGCTGGACGCTCTGACATCATCGCAACCCATGTGCAAGAAGCAGACGAAATTGCGCTCCGCATTCCGCCTCTGTCTAAAGAAACAATTGCAACTCTCGCGATTCGCGACCATGAAAGTGACGTTCTAGCGTTTCATTACTAAGCAAAAATAACCTATATTAAAGCACCAGACAATCGTTCACTAACATAAGCTTTTTTTAAAACGTTTCTAAATACTTCGATAGAATAAGTCATGACATCCTTCTAACCAAGCTGGAATATTTTCTAAGATCTTAGTTACATCACTATATTTTCTAAAAGCTTACTTACATCATAAAACCCAGTTTGTAGCCATACCTAGCTTTAAATTAGGTATTTTAAAAATAAAAATGGTATTCTCCAAGGTAGCATTGTATTGCCGTTGCTTTTCATTATTTATTTAAATGATATTGTAAATATAAACCATGATTTTAGTATTGAATTTGTTATATATGCCGATGGCACTAGTATATCGTTTTCTAAGAAAAATATATCCACGCTCTTACAGGCCGATGTAGCGGTGTACATAAAGCGTCTACAAATCGATCGAAAATATTTACCTTGGGCTAGACTTACAAAATAAAAAAGAACTAAGGCTTTCTCATTCAAAAGTAAAAAAAAAAAAATACACAGTAATGTTACGATTACAAGCCCCGTGATTTTAAATAAACGAAATATATAATATGGTTATAGTCTAAAACTTTGGGCATCTGGTTCAATAATAACGCGTCCCGAAGTAAGCACGTTGATCATATAATATCAAAACTTCCTAGAAAAGCGGAATTGCTGACAAAGTTCAAATATTTGTAGACTCATTATAATAAATAACGACTTTATGACTCAGAATCCTGGAACGCGGATTACTGTCATCTTGTATGGGGAAACCAAACTAAACTTAAACAAACTACATATTTGACAAAAAAAAGATTTTACGTGCTATCGCTAGTGCTTCATACTATCACCATACAAAACAATTTTTAAATATATTTTTAATATAAGACCCATATCTTGTGCTTATCAATACAGACGTCTTGTCACATACAAGTCTCTATAGATAAAAAAATGTATTATTTATACGATTAAGTTATCTAAGCGTTTCTAGTTGTTCAAATAAACTGCGTCCTTAAAAACAAAGTGACTTGCTACACCATTGCAGACACAAAATTTAAGTCAAACATTAAATATCCAATGAACAACTGAATTAAACGACTTATTTGCGAAGGCTTTGAATATTGACGTAATGACACCGTCGGAAGTACGTGCGTATTATTAAGCTTGTGTCTATCGTTTTGAACACTAAACCGGGTAAGACTGTGGTGAATAAGAACAGTGCCACTATCGTACGCTGCTTCTTTTCACGTTGTATGTTTGTACTTTAATGAATTTGAGCTACCAAGTGCTTAGTTCACTATTGTACTGTTTTTTTTTAATTATGTTGCTTGCATTTGGCCTGCTGTTCGTCAAGTTGTCATGGCAGCTTTTTGTTCGCGTCCCCTGGTTCTAAACTAAAAAGGAATTATGATTTATTAACATGGCTCACAAATTCTTACCTGTGTAGATGAGATATAGGGTGGTCCAAGTCACCAGGCTCGATCTAAAATGGACCGTAAAAATCGACGCCTGCACGTAGAAATCTAAACATTTCCTCAAAGGTCACAGGTCAGGTTTTTCTTGTAAAATTACAAAGCGTAGTTCTCTTTTTGTAGAAAATAAGTTCAAGAAACTTGCCAGGGTCTACGGCGGGCAGCGACGCAAGAGACAGGGGTTCAGTAGCGGGGTGTGTTTGGCGTTCGTATTGATAGATGGCGTCGGGAGCAGCGTCCGAAGGTGCAGCCGACCAGCGAAAGAAAGCAGACGACACGCAGACGAAAACCGTTGGCAGCAAAAGCGCCGTCGTTATGCAGACGCGTTTTTTCACTTTAAGTTTTGATTTTATTCTCCGCATTTATTTTTTAACCGAAGGTGCATTTCAAAAAGATTATGTTCATTTTAATAAACCACGGTGGTCGCGAGCCGTTGCGATAAGGAGGTAGCGCCATCTATCAATACGAACGCCAAACACACGCGCTACTGAACCCCTGTCGTCTGCTTCGCTGCCCGCCGTAGACCTGGCAAGTTTCTTGGCCTTATTCTTTACAGAAAGAAAATTACGCTTTGTAATTTTACAAGAAAAAAAAAACCGACCTGTGAAATACACCTTCGACGAAACGTTTAGATTGCTACGTGCAGGCGTCGATTTTTACGGTCCATTTTAGATCGAGCCTGGTGACTTGGACCACCCTATATACTCGCCAAGCGCCGAGCAACTGAGGAAGAGGGGGAAACGAGAAAGGGCGGGGATGTTAGAACGCCGAGCTCTTGTTGAAATGATTAGTCGGTACACTCGCAAGAAAAAAAGGTGTAAAAGGGTGTATCGTTACACCTTTTGTCCCATATAATACACCCCAAAACTTCAATTCGACGTACAGCGCCCTACAGTCGAACAGAGGGCCCGAAAGTTTACATGGGGCTTGATAGCCTTGTGGTACAACTCATTAAAATAGCTAATGTACGTTTCACTGACTACAAAAAAACATAATCGGGGTTTTCTTGGCCCTACTGTAAAAACTCGGTGTTTTCTTTGTGGTCTTTGATACGTACTTTAGCTATTTAAAAAGTTATATCGCACCCTTATAGAGCCCATCGTAAAATTTGGGGCCGTCTGTTCGACTATAGGGCTCTGTGCGTCGTGATGAAGTTTTGGGGGTGTATTATATGGGACAAAGGGTGTAACGATACACCCTTTTACACCCCTAAAGCTAGATGCCTTTGTTTCCACTGCACTCGTCGAACGCGTTAGAACGCGGAACGCCGGTGTCCGGCATTTGGCTCCCTTCCTCAAACGCGTTCGAAGAGTGCAATGGAGACAAAGGCAGCTATAGCTTTAGGTTCACTCACTAATCCTTCGAACGAGAGCTCGGCGTTCTGACGTCGGCGCGATCTCTCGCGTCCGCCTCTCCCTCAGATTCTCGCTATATTAGACCCATGGTCGCAATCACGAAGGTTACACAACTCACAAAGCTCCGGGGTCGCCCTTACGGGAAGCGAAGTCTTCATTCAGCAGCAACGCGCACAAACGAACAGATGAAGTCAGATGAAGCAAAATAGTTGACGTGAGACGACATATGTTTAGGCCAGTCCCGCTGTGAAAACGAGCAACAGCAAAGCGCTTCCGAAGGCTCGTGTTTGCGCTAGGTGCTCGCTACAAACTAGGTGTGTTAAGGCGATCCCCCTCTAATCATCTCTGCGAACGCAAAACGACTTGCACTAAAAGGAAACACGTGCTCAACGAGCTAAGTTCGTTGAGCACGCCGCAAAATGGTGGCAGCCGTATTTGTTTTCAATTAAAACCATTGCAAAAAGCCAGTCTTGGAATATTTTTGAAAACAATATTTACTCTATCTAAAATATTTGCTTCTCAAGCATAAGAATATTGTGGTTAAAATCAATGCGCGCCGAGAAAAGGTGCATAGCTACAATCACCTTCAAATTTTGGCGAAGCCTAGAGCAGGGCTACCTCCATATACATTACGCCTAATGTCGTGAATATTTCTAAACATTTTTTCTAAGCGCTCACTTTGTTCCCGGAAACTATGCCGTCGATATCAGTGTGACACGCAAAAAATATATTTCAAAATGAGAGTTGCTGAGAACTAGTAAAAGAAGAATTCATGCGAATATGTTTCACATAATTTACCATTCGACATTTTACATACAAACATATATGGGTAGGGTCGAGCAAAAAATATTTTATCAAGTTCCTTTCACCTCTATAATTGACAACATGTCGCAGAACGACCAAGTGTTGCGCTAGCGTTCCGGGCCGCGATGCCAAAGTTTCAGTAGTAACTGGTATCGTGTTCGGATATTATAAGTGACTTTTAGAAATTGTAAATGGAAAATAGAGGCCGTTTGTGCTCTCGAAGAGAGGAAGCTCAGTGGCTCCAGCTAATGAATATGGTCGAAAATGTACCACATTTTCCCATTGAAAATTTTAGGAAATCCGTTATACCTTTTGCATAAGACGATGGTTAGTGCTGAAACATTTGGCATACAGTTTGGACCGCTTGCGCTACATTTGGCCGGAGTTTAGCGATATATAGTTTATTTCAGACTTGTACGTAGTTCAACTCCTCTACTCTAGTTAATGTAGTTTAACTTCTTTTCTCAGTAGTTTAGTAGCTTTAAGTTATGTTCTTATTTCCTTAGTTAATAAACTTTTTTACTTCCGAGTAAACTCTACTAAAATTACAATTTACTTTCAAATTTTTGCACAAAAAGAGATAAGATGTTGGAAGAACAGCTAATATCTGCAAAGAGGGGGAGGCATGTGGCGTAGGCTGGGGAGAGGGTGGATGGAGGGGGTTGGGGGGGGGTGTGTTCGAAACCCTCGAAAATATTCACGAGGCCCCCACTGCAACAACCCTGCTACAAGGCGCGGGGAGAGGACTGACACGACGCAAGTGAGGCCGAGTGACTGCGGGATTAGTGCCGAAGACTGGCGTGTTGACTGAAGTGTGAAGACTAACTGGTGCTGAAGAAAAGGCTTGTCCCCGCTTCTACCCAAAGAATGTAGGGACTCCCGCCCACTACAGGGTATGTCCACATTGCATCCTCACTCAAAGGAGGAAACAAAATGCAGCACTAACTCTGAAGCTCATATGGTACTCCCGTGGTTTATGCTGTACTTGAACAATCGCGTGCTAAGAGGCAACAGAAAGGTTGCCTTTAAATTGCCTTTTTGCGTTGCCTTTCCTCCGTAAACTCAGAATATGCTGGTCTGTCGAATTTCGAAGATCGTTCGGAAAACCTTTGTAATTCCCTCAGTGTTTTTACATAATAAAATAAATATACAGTGCTGGAAAGTACTTCAAGTACATGGTACTTAAAGTACCACTTCACGTGGGTTTAGAAAACTCGTACTATACTTGAAGGGTATACATTCCCTGAGCATGTACTTGTGCTTTACTAGAGCATTTTTTGCGGAAACTTTCCGAGAAAATTACAACTGCCGACTTTAAAGTACATTGCCGAAATTTGAAAACAAAAATGGCGTATCGTCATGTGAAAACTCACTATAGACTATCGAGACATCACTTGGTCATTTCTCTGAGTGAAGTAATGACGGCTTTAAGACTGATACAAATAAGTGGCTTATAAGTTGATTCTGTTAAATAGTTCGTCAGCGACAGTAAAACAACTACACTCTAAGAAAAAATGGAGGAAAAAGGTAGCAACGGCGCATTTTCCTCCCTTCTACTGACGCGCCCCCAAGCGGACACGAGAACAAGGGTGGAACGAGACGTTTTCCTCCTCTCCAGGCAGACGGGAGAAAGCTTTCGACCTCCCGACTCATCTTCTTTCGGTTTCGTTTTTCGAGCACGTCGCACACGTTGTTAAAGGGTAACTGCAAAGAAAGAAAAGTGTTTTTTTAAACAGCCCAATTGGGACAAGCATCTCACAAAAAAAATGTTCCGCGAAAAAAATATTTTTTTTTTAGCAATATTTACGCCACAGGACGTAATTTAGTCGGAGTCAGAACCTCTCCATATTTGAAACTCCCGCTCTTTCGATCCCCGCGGAGGAGAAGAACGCCCCGCCCCTCGACTTCCGGTAAGCAACAACGCACGTTAAACATGGCGCCGGTATTGTTTTGGTTTGACGGAACACCAGAAGCTGCGCGTTTTGCGAGCTCATAGCGAAGACGTGACCGGAGAAGTGCCCCTGTGATGTTCGCGGAAGACGGAAAGTATCATTCGTAATCGTTGTGTGTGCTTTGAAAGCGAAAGGAGTCGCAGGGTCCACGAGTCCGCAACCACAAGCCAAGGTCACGACAGCGCTGCGTTGACTTCGGCGATCTCGTTCTGTTTGGTGCAACACGGCGATGCGACAAAGAGCTGAAATGTTCGTGGTGTGTGTTCAGTCCCGTCGTCGTCAGCGGATCCAGTCAAACTGGTCCGGGAGGACGGAGCGAGCGTTTTTATAAGTAAATCTTCCTTCGTTCGGTTTCAAAATGTGGAAGATTCCCGACGCATACAGCGAGTAAAAAGCTGCGAGCGTTTTCAACAAAATGACGTCGTTTTAATTGAACAATGAACTCCGAATTGTTGTCCTAAATCTGCCGTTTTTATGCTTCGTGCTGTTGCACTGCGTTTGCACAGCGAAGTGTTGCGCTCATCGTGCGGTGTGAATAAATTTGGGCAAGATTTCGTACCTGCCCACAGATGCATGAACTGAGACCATTTTTTACGTAGTGAACACAGTGCTTTTTTTATTTTGTGTGTCTAGTCGCGGACGTTCGATGCACCCAGTGCGAATCTCGACGGCCTCCGGAGCGATATCGGCGATATGACGAGAACGTAACTGGACACGTTTGTCGCTACACGAACGCCCGATTGCCTCTAGCCAAATAGCATTCCTTTCGGGGCGAAATGGCTGCTGGAAGGCTCGCTGTCGGGATCACTCATCTGACATCTCCGAAAAGTCGGCATTTGCACGCGCAAACAAGGAGAAAAAAAAAAACACGCTAAGCGAGCAAAGAGGAAAACGAAAGAACCGCGCCACCGCGCTATGAAAGCCAAAACCCCGCGTCGCTTCCTATCACTAACACTGGCGACAGCTGCTAAACGCACACTACTTCACTTCAAGAAGTCTCACTCAAGCAGCTGGATCAACACGAAACAGTGGTCACTTCGGCGAAACGATTAGTCGAGGTAGGCGAGGCGAGGCGGGCGGGAGCTGAGACTTCGGCGGCCATGAAAGAATGGCGAAGCTTTTGCTTGTTATGGTATGAATCCAAACAGAAGTGCCCGTTTTGTAAACCTTTTGTAAAGAATAGTAACTTTCATCACATCGGTTATTCTTTAAACGTAAAAATATGCCGCTCAAAAGGAAATTGCAACATATAACAAAGGTTTAACAACCAAGATCTAAGCTGCCAATCAAACTCTTAGCCAATGAGAAGTATAGCAGCCGATTGGGATTGTGACATCAAGTAATCACAACTTCGTGGCGCGCGATTTAAAACGGAAGAAATAGCCGCAAACTAAAATCAGTCTCACGCAATAAATATATCTGTAAAAATTTTTTTTTTCGCGGAAAAATTGTTTTTTGACATGCTTGTCCCAATTAGGCTGCTTTAAAAAAAAAAAAAAACTTTTTTTTCTTTGCAGTTACCCTTTAAATAAATGTTTTGAGTTGATTGAGCTTCAGCGGCAGCAAAGGCCGCCTGTAATTCCGTCTTCTAGTCCAAACGTGCAGAACATTTGGGTTACATTGACGTTTTTACCACTAATTTTATCAAAGGAGCAAACGAAGCCACTAGAAACAGCGAAGTTCCGGAGCAGTGCCAGCAGCGCTACATACACTGGGGAAGATGGCCGTCTCCTGGATTGCGGGACCCATGCGGAATTACAGTAGCGGAACCACGCGGAACTGTGTCGACGTTTTTGACGTTATGGAAATCGCAGGAACTGCGTCCAAGGCAGGCAGGTTTTCCTGCCGGCTGTCTGGGTGCGTTCCGGGCTGAGTTCGGTTCTGTTTTCCCGTGCCGAGTGCCAACCGGCGTTCAACTTGGTTCTGTATTTCTGCGTACCAGCAACATAGCAGCAACATCGTGATGGCAGTGTTTTGCGTAGTGAACAGAAGACTGGAATTATCGCCGATGTGACCGTGTGCTCGCGTATCAGTGGTGTAACAACAAGATGAGATGACGTAAACTGTCGGGCATTGATGCTGCTGGTCGGGCCGTGATCGGAGGGGGCGGGGTGTTGCAGGTTGACATTCCGCTTTACATTAAAGAGTTTAAGACCACTTGCGGAATTAGGTGCAGTCGATCGACGTGCGGATAGTCATTTTGGAACGCTGGTCTGAACGGGAAGCTCCTATCGTACAGTGGCCAATGTGACTGTCGGTCCCCGAGAGCGATTGCGCTCTGAAGAAAAGACTGAACAGTACGAAATTATGACGGAAAGTACGTATATTTACAGTTATTTACAGAAATTTTAGCATTAAAAAAAAAACAGGTAAAATCGAAAAAAAAAACTATCCTTTATTTTGCTGTTTAAATATACTACGGTTCCTGGAGAAACTGCCCTGCAAGTGGCGCGCTGGGATGAGCGCAAGAAGTTTTCGAGCTCTCGCCACGGCGTAGCTCCGTACACTTAACACCTGCCGCAAGTCGCGGCTTTGACTGCATTCAAGTTGTTCAAAAAGCGATTTCTCTGCCCGTGAAGCTTCACTTCCAGCTGAGGGAATATCCGCTCTACAGAGATTAATTCAAGACGGCAATTACAGCCGTGCGCGAACAGCACAAATAGAAAAACAAACACTACAATAGAAATACTGGCTACGAAGTGCCGTGCGGGGAAACAAACTCATGGCTTGGAACCGCATTAGAGCGGCTCGATTTATTGGCTTTCAAATAATTATGGCATGATCGAGCGTTTTCTTTTTAATAAGAGGTTCATCTCCTGAGCCATTAAAATACTCTCAGATGTATGACGTTGCTGGAAAAAAATCATTATGCTGGGAATATTTCTTATTGCTTAAGGAGTCACCGAGAAATTCCGTACGTTCAAAACGACCAGTATAAAATACGGAAACGCAGAGCTCTGTAGTAATGATCGGGTTAGTGTGCTGTTGTTAGCTCTTGTATTGATGTTTGCATGTGCGATGTATGAGTATGTGATCATTGTATGTTCAGCTGATGCTTGTAGTATACGTAATATGTCTATATGTGTGTATAATAGAGGTTCCCGAAGCGCAATGGTGGTGTGAAAAAATAAAATATTTTTTGTAAAACTTGAATTGGGCGGTACCTAGCGCCACCTAGCCTAGCTACTTGCGATTACTCTGTTTGACCCTGCCATCTAGTGGCAAGCGATTTAACCTCCTTTTACGCTACGCGGCTACGCCATTATTTCGTGTTACCGGTGCTCAAACGAGCCAAGAGGCTGCTTCGGATTTGCTTTTTTTGAGAGAGGCTTTTCGGTTTTGCGGGCGAATGGTTTACCACTCCTCCGTCATGTGCGGTTGACGCAACGGTTGACTGAAGGAATTGTGGCTCGAGGAATAGCGAAGGTAAGACAAAAAGTGCGCTAACTGGGTGCGGGTTGTCTCCGTTTAACATCGCTGTGCTGACGATGAGAAGGCTGAGTGACTGCATGCTTTCGAAACGTAAGTTTCTTTACCTGCAGGGAGAACCCGGCTTCGGAAATAAATACAGTTCGCGGAAAGCTCGTGTTACGTTTTTATTTGCTGCTCCTCTCGCTCCGTACAGTAGACTTAGTGTTCTCGTTAAGCCTTATTGAGCCCGATTTGCTCGATTCGTGGCCGCCATAATGAGATGCAGACGACGGAGGAACTTTTGCTCCCCTGCTTTAGGGACGAAAGTTTCTCCCTTTCTGAAGGAACATATGTATCAAGAGCGTTCCTCACTTTAGGGAGGACTATACTGACCCTTTTTTCTAAGAGTGTACTCTGTGGCGACTACACTTTATCCAACATTTGCCGCCATTTCCGAAAAAAAACTGCTGCACCTTTGACTACGCCTAGAGTAATTCATACAAGTAAATAAAAAGCACTGTATGGGGGATGAAAGGGCATCATAAAAGATGTGTTAAAAAGGACTTGTATTTCACTTGGAACGAACATTGCATTCATAGTACTTTACTTCAAGTACATTGCACCCCTTCTACTTACAACTTTACCTGTATAAATAACTTCTCATTTACTTCGTACTTTACTTTAGGTACTTTTTAGTTGTACCTTACGCAACGTTGTAAGCAAGCAAACACTGTCTGCAAAATCAAGCTCAGGTGGGGCTAAATTTCAAAGTATGAATGATACATTCGCAGTACATCATTCAACGAAGAAACAAGAGTAGAAAACAATTAAGCAGGCAGAAGCAGTGAAACACGAGCCGCTTTATATTTGGCTACCAGAATTTCGCTAACGGATCAAAACCTATGTACTTTCTTGTTACCATAAAAAAATATAAAAATAACTTCAAAAGTAATTCGCTGCTTTTATGGTTGTTAGTAATTTACTCAATTACTTTCAATTTGATTAATTACTACTTTACTTAAATAACTTCTGAGGCCAATACTCAGTAACTTAATTCTTTTTTTTTTAGTAACCTGCACATGTCTGTGTTTATTTCTGCTGAAAAAGAACAACACCACCGAAAATAGTTTTTTTGGGGGAGACGCTTTATACAATGCGACCCCCTACCAATCAGACCGTGTTGATCATAATTTAAAGGTAAAAATATTTTTGCCTAAAACAGTTATACTTAGGATGTCCTTGTTTCGAACAAGTATCTCTGACTGGAATCAATTGGCTCCGTCTGTGGTTAGTGTGCTAGCGAACGGTAGTATTTGTTTTAATGTCAGATTATACCTCGCTAGATTTCTTGTATACATTACGTTTATATTCCCTCGCGTAGTTTTTGTTTGCTTGCAAACATTCTTTTCCTTTGTTCGAATTATTATTCTTCCATGGAGCAGAGCTCCGACTGACATTGTACGCTTTTATCTATGTATATTCCCCACTGCAATGCTCGCTTAGGCACTATGGGTATTGCATGAATAAACTAACAAATAAAAAAATAGAAGGCGGCTAGCGAGACTATGTCTAGATAGTTCGCGGTGCCTTGCCTCCGGGCATAGTTCAGGATCATCTTCGTAATTGCGCTCGAGTTGAGAAACGAAGGCGTGGAGAGGATTACTGTATGCACAGGGGATTCGCATAGATGAGGGAAAAATTGTAGCTTTAGCGGAGAACAGAGGGCTCGATGGGACAGAAGCCCTACTCGAGCAGGACGAAAACAGCCCGAGGGAAATGTCGGTTTTTGCATCGTTTCACGAATGGTATAGATTTTTTTTTCTATGACTCGGTAATTAAAAAGGTACGCTTTATGTCCCCGGGACTTATGAGGTAATAATGAACAAGGAAGTGGAACTAGCTATCTGCGAGATATGACTTTGGCGTTTAAGGTTGCCCCGGTACAGTAATAAGAGTCAGTGCTGCGGAATGGGCACCCCCCATTCCATTTCAATTCCGTTCCGGGGAATTAGAGTTTTCGATAATTGAATTCGTTTCAATTCCTAGGAATGGGAACACTGGGCCCATTCCCACTACTGGAATGGCTGATTCGTTCCAATCCATTCCTCTAATTCCTAAACGTAAAAATTGGCACTTGGCAGCTACATTGTGTTGCCGGCATACGCAGCATAAAGCTGACCTTATCAAACGCATAGACAATTGCAATAAAAGAGGCTAAATGCCTCTATAAGTACTGATTTTACTAAGCAGAGCGCTGGCGGCACAAAGTGTTCGTTTACATTGTACTGCAAACGTCGAGAAAGCCCCTTGATATGTCGATGCTTGTTTAAGACATCGGTCTCAATACCACGTGGCTCGCAACGAACAGCACTACTTAAATCCACTCATTTTCCTCTTTTTGCGAACCTTTTTTTTGCATTTGACGTTTAGGACATGCGCGGCCAGCGTGTTTGTATGATAAGACCATAAAAAATATCCAGTTCGTGCGTGGCGCAGAAATAAGCTATATTACTGTATTCTTCAAATACCTGCACAGCAACACAGCTAGTACGCTGCTGAAAGCGACTCCATGCACAGAGGCAATAACATATCCTCTGACAAAGTGCAGCCTCTAAGGCGCAGCACGAGGGACCGTATGGACCATGTGACGAAACCTGTTTCAAAACGCATAAGTTCACGCTTGCTTTACGAACCTCGATATTTTATTTCATATTCAATTCAATTCTTTATGCGTTTTCCAACGTCTGCTGGGCTCAAATATATGTTTGTTCATTGTGGTTCGCATTATACAGACGTTATCGGTTTATTACCTGTCATTTGTTGATCATCTTGCTCATTACTCGGACATAAGCCAATACATTTTGCTGCTTGAGTTTCCGAGGTATTTACTTGCAAGGTCATTCAAGATGCACTCCGCGAGCTCTCAGTTGCCGGCGTTTCGCGGTGATTGAAGTGGCTGGCTTTAACGCGAATGAGATTGTATCTACCGGATGATGCCGTAAGGACTAACACATTTTGTAAGCCTTGCAAAGTTCGAATTCCATTCGAGCATACCTCAAGCTAGGCACGCGGATGCAGTTTCACAAATAGTTTTATGTCTCTTTTTTTTTTTTTTGAGAGAGAGAGAGTTCAACTCGGAGGTGGTGAAATATTAAAAATGGTGCAAAAACGGCGGCCTCAGTAGCAGATAGCACCCAGCTCTCCTTCTCAGTGGCCCTCACAGCAACAGTCGCGCCTCGTCTGGCACGGGAGTGTCTTTCTGGTTTCTTCAGGTCTAGCCAGTTCGGTCACGCGACAAGAGCGGTGACGATTGTCTACTTCGCCTTACGATGGACCGCAACGGACAGCACGAGAGCCATCGAAACCAATCCAGTGCCTTCTGAGTGTCGCGTGACCCTGTAGTCCCGCTCACGGTGCTGAATTGCCTGGGGTGCGTCTGCAGCGGTCCATCGCTACGTGAAACGAAGTACGCAGAGACTAAAGTCAAAGGAAATGAGCGGGAATCCGTTAGCTTGCTTGTAACCCTAACCCACCTGAATGTAAAACATATAATACAGAAAACAAGCATCGGAACAAAGACCAAGTGAAAGGCGGACTTACACGTAAAAATGCAGTATAAAAAAACCAAGCGTCGGAGCAAAGCGCAAGAGGAGCAGAGAGAAGTGAATCTCGCTTCTCGCACTTCAAAGGAGTGCGCGCGATTGAACGCGGAAGGCAGCAGGGTAGGCCGCCTGCTAAACAACGTTCCTCGAATTATAAGAAAACAATAACTGATCATCTTTCGGCGGCGCGCGAGTCAACGAGTTATCAGAGCTCTGCGAGTTATGAGTCACCCCCGATCCCAGATCTCAGTCTGTGCACGCGTGCATTCTCCATGCGGTCGCCAAAAAAAACAAAAACAAAGAAGACAAGAAGGACGATGAGGAGCCGCTCCCTTCATTCCTTTTGCTTGGTGCTTGGTTTCTTGTTTCGTTCTCATGTAACACCAGTGAAGCCCGTCATCTGCGCGTCCGTGAAAGGCACCACCGCCCCCCCCCCCTTTTCACATTCTGCTCTTTGCTTTAACGTTTGTTTTTTGTATTGTTTTCTTTTTGCGTATAAGTCTGTTAGGGCTGCACGCGGGCTAGCAGTTTCCCGCTCATTTAATCCATTCTCATTTCATTCCGGGCAAAAGGCATCTAATTCCATTCCCATTCCATTCCCATTCCCTTCCGGGGTCGCGAAAATGCGGAATGATTCCGGAATCATTCCAACCCCGGAGTGGCAACTCCGCAAGACTGATAAGAGTTACCTCGGAGTCCTCGTGCAGTAGGTTTCTAAATCGATGCGGAAATGCGGTAGGCTCATTGACGCTGCGGATGAGGTGAATGACAGTCAAGGATGTTTCTTTAGCTCGTCTTTTCTTAAGAGTTAAGAACGGAGCCATTTTGGTCACCTCCGGTGCAAAGGCGGAACTGAAAGCAATTTTTTGTTAAACCATGATAGGGATTTAACGAAACCCCCAGTCCCAAAACTTTGTCCGTCTGTTCATAAATTTCCCGCTAAATTTAGCGGGGAAACTATATTGGTGTTTAGGTCACATGACGTCAATGAATGTCACGTGACCTGACGTCGCGATAGCTATTGTTGTGTCTTAGAAGTTGGCCGACACCGGTGTGGCAAAAACAACTTGGGTTTATTGACACGAGGCTTGATGCGGCCACCAGCTCGAGCACTCCGCTTGTCGAACACACACCGCATACATCCATTGACGCCTTTTATATCATGATACGAGGAGAGAAAGAGAGAGGAAAATGGGGCATCTCTGTAGCGTAGACACGCGGCTATGTGTTAGCTATTTGTTTATGAGGACGCAAACACTATACATTCCCCATTCCTTAGAAGGTGCTAAAATTACACTAAGTTAGTAGGCAGTTTTAGATACAAAACAAATCTTTCATATGTAATTAGTAAAATTTAACAGCCGAAAACACTAGTCCGTAATGTTCGGATGCACAGTCATTGCACTGATGTGTACCGATCCTGGGGACGTCTTTCTCGAGTCGGGTACCGATGCCCTGATGCGGTTCCGCTGCCTGTTGGTAGCTAGCGAAGGCGCTGCTTCGTGGACACTGTTTTCGAAACCTGACTTTTCTGTGAATATTGCCGCGCGCGCAGCTGGCCAAGGTGGCAGCGCGCGCGTGGCCTAACGGTTATCGTGCCTGCCTCCCACGCGAAAAGCCAGGGTTCGATCCCTGGGAGCGTCGCATATTTTGTTATTCGTGCAATCTAGTTTTCTGGTAAATTCGAGAATCTTGTTGCGTGTTCGAGGTCCGAATGCTCTACGCGTCGAACATTCTACGCTGATTATTCCAGAAGCTTACGCATGTACATAAGGGGCTCCGCGTGGCGAACCGGAGTCAGTTTCGCCCCAGCGTTCGACTCTGCCCTCACGCCGACCTCGACGCCCGCGACGCTCTGTTTTCATCTGTTGTTATCGTTTTTCCTTTTTATTTTTGAGCACAAGTTCGCGCCATTAAACGTTTAGTTTCTTCAGCAAAAAAAATAAAAGATAAAAAAAATTACACCATCTTCCCGAGGGGAACCATGGGGTGATGCGGAGCATTGTGATGGTTCTGAGGAAAGAGTCAGTTGCGTGCTGACGTCGAGAGATGGCGCCACCGACTGCCCTAGCGTTACCCCCTACGCGAGCCTTCGTCGCGGCTCGCGGCAGAGAAACTTGGAACCACCCTTGGAACGCTCGCCGCTCGCCGTTTATTTTTTTTCACACTTGAAGGAGAGGAGACTAGAGGAGGAGAGTTGCGCGTGCGCGCGCGGTGTGAGGAGAAGCGAACGCACGCGCAGTGCACGCAGCTGGTAGAGAGAGAGAGCGGAGAGAGTAACGCGCAGCTGTTGGAGAGAGGGAAGGAGGAGAGTTGCGCGTGCGTAGTTCGAGTGCCGACCACAACGCCGACGCCGCGGGACATAGACCCGAGCAAGAGATGCTCCGCATCTAAAAGGAAAAACGATAACAACAGAAGAAAAGATAGCGGTCGTGGTCGGCGTGAGGGCAGAGTCGAACGCTGGGGCGAAACTGACTCCGGTTCGCCACGCGGAGCCCCTTATGTACATGCGTAAGCTTCTGGAATAATCAGCGTAGAATGTTCGACGCGTAGAGCATTCGGACCTCGAACACGCAACAGGATTCTCGAATTTACCAGAAAACTAGATTGCAGGAATAACAAAAGATACGACGCTCCCAGGGATCGAACCCTGGCTTTTCGCGTGGGAGGCAGGCACGATAACCGTTAGGCCACGCGCGCGCTGCCACCTTGGCCAGCTGTGCGCGCGGCATTCGTGCTCGGCTTAGCTGTATGAAATATTAGACGATATAACCAAAATAAGGCTTTGATGAACGCGTGTGCAAAATGGCATTTGTATTGGGTTTTTGCGTTTGAGCGGCTACTGCTGCAGGGAGGAACACGCGCTGAGCGCGCATTTACACTCCCGCACGCTTCTTGGTGCTTGGGTAATTTAACACAAAGTTTATTAAAGGAATATAAACCCCTCCAGTTGTTTACAGAAGAGTATTTATAATGGGCTGAATGAAGCATCGATGCTAGCTCCTTCGTAGCGATCTACTACCCGAGTCCCGCGTTTCCGCCATTGTCGTCCTCTTAATCTTCGCGCCAAGCATGCTTGTTTGTCCGCTACACGCAAATTACTAGCTAAGTTAAAAAAATTTGCCCTCATGCTGGCCTCAATTTTCGATATATTATGCCACACGATTACCTCGGAGTATATTATTATTTTTTCAGCTGCTCAACTTTTCTTGTTGTTTTATTTGTATCGCACCTCGATGACGATGCAGGATTTCTGATAACTTCTGACACGCATACTATTCTTGTTAGTTTCGAGGCTTTGTGTATTAGCCGCGAGTGAGTTACGGCTACACATTGGAAGTTAATTGTGTTGATAGTTACGGGTGGGAATATCCTTTCTTGTCCTTGATTCGTCGTAATAGTTGCAAAAGAGTTTACTTTTGGGTGTGTTCAGATAAGGACGGTTATGGTGGTGTCATGCCTATTTTTTACTTTCAATTAAATTTTTATTTGAGGTAGCGAAATTTTCCACACAACGGGACTGACCTTACTTTTGCAAGATACTTCATTGTATTTGTGAAAAAAATCGCATTCGAGAGGAGGTTGAAAAAACGATTTTTCTAACTGCGCGAGGACGCAACTTTGAAGACCGTTGTAATAAAGTATTCAATTTTTTACACCGTCTAAGTATTTATGTTTAATACACGCATACGTTTCTGCCAGAATAAGTTAAATTTAGCTTATATGAGCCTATATTTCAAGCGAAATAATATATTAAACTTGGCTTATGGAGCAAATCTTACATAATGAGGCATTTTTCGGCGAATGTTTAAGTCGCTTTAAATTTAAATGATAAAGCTGAAACTTTTTGCGTCGAGTGTTTCATGTTTTGTGAACTGTTAACAAATTAATTAGCGTTATACTGTTGAAACTGTTTTCTGCATTGCGCCCAGAAATTTCGTCACAATCGAAAAAGTCAAAATGTTGCGATTTGTGGGCGGCTATTAAACAGAATAATCATTCTCGATTTTGTTTAAATTTTAGCCGATGGGCCCTTGATGACCGGTAATTCCAAATCTGCAAAAACATGTTGCATTATTTCGTTTAAAAAATAGTGTAACCAGGTCGTGGTCGCATCAGTTACCGCAGGGACGTTTCTGTCTAAACGGCTAGAGGTACAAGGGCAACACAAGCCACAGTACCCGTAATTGGTCAAATTAATGCCCAGGCGCCATGAAGTACTCTAAAAATAAAACGTGAACTTGTTTTGATCGCTGATGTGGCCTATATTGCCAATGAATACTGAACTTTACGGCGGATCTGATCCTTATTTGTGTACTTGGTTGATAATATAATTTGATTCGTTAATTTCTACCCATAAACTCTCGGGAAACTTTTCTAAATCTTCGGGTCTTTTTGAGCAGAAATGCCTGTCAACGGCCACTAACACGCCGCCTCCAGTTGTATCCCGCGTGGCTAAGTCGCGGTCACGCCAGTGCACCACAAAAGAAGATGGGAAGTAATCGGAGGACCTAATGTCACAGCATAACCAAGTTTCCGTTAAACAAAATATATAATAATTAAATAGGGTAACGTTAGAAAAAAAAAATCGGTTTTTGTGCGTAAGCCGTGGACGTTTTGATATTAAATAAAATAATAATAATAATAATAATAATAATAATAATTTTATTTTACGTCTTCATCGCAATGCACAAGAAAACGGGTTCGTCGAAAACCAATTTGACCTGTGGGACTGAACTATGCAGTGGCATAGAAAAGACCACAACTATTCACATACGAGAAACAAAAATAGATTATTGAAATAATAATAATAATAATAATAATAATAATAATAATAATAATAATGATGATGATGTTGATCACACGCACGTTCATCCGGCCAAACGCGACGAACTGTTTTCACGATCTTCGTTCGTGAAAACAATCAGGAAAGAAAATAGTATGGTGATGAAATGGTTGTAATATGCCATGTACACATCGAGGACGACGTCAAAGACGGCGTCTAGGACGACATCGAGGACGAAATCAAGGACGTAGTCCTACAGGACGACGTCAAGAAGGCCGTCTGGGACAACCTCTACGACGAACTCAAGGACGAAGTATAGGACGACATCAATAACGACGTTTAGGACGACCTCAAAAACAATGTCTACACTGTAAAAAATAACCGTTAAATTTACGGCGGTATACGCTAATAAAAACTGCGAGTACGCCGTGAAAAGGAATTACCTCAAATGCACCGTAAACGAGCAAAAAAGAGTGAGAGGGAAACGCAAAACTCCTTGGAGCAAGAAAACAGAAAGAAAAGACGCGCATCGCTAATTGGTCACCACGCTTGACCTTCGGAAGCAGCGACGGGTGCTGCGGGAACCCAGAGAGGCTCCTCTCACCCCTTCACCTCCTTTCTTTGTTCTTCCTTTCAACATGCGACGCCGCGCCAGCCAAGAAAAAAAGAAGAAAAAAAACAGCTAAGAGCCAACAATAGAGCAACAATGCGACGGGCGAGATTCGCGGAGGAAAGCGCCCTTGGTTGGGACAACGCGGGAAGAAGTGGAAGAAGCGAACGTTCGGTTCATTTTCCCGCCCGTTTCCGCGCCATTTTGTCCTCGTTCGTTCGTGGCATTCCCGGCTTTTTGTGCACCTGAAAATTTGGAGCGGAAGGCAACTGGATACTCGAGACAGGTATTTCATTATCAATCTGTTGCCTGCTTGGCAAGGATAGTGTGTTGGTGGCATCTATACAACACCCTAATAAGATGTTTACTTGCAGAATTTGTAGTTTCTGTTCAAGCACGCTGCTGGTTGCGCAATTCGAGGAGCACGTTTTCAGTTCTCGAAATATTTCGTGTGTGGACGAAGGATGCTGTCGCCAGTTTGTTACGTGTGATGCTCTCAGGTGTCATATTCTGAGAAGACATAGGCATTCGAACGCCTAAGGGTAGTTCGGTTTGCTTCGAGGATTTTGGAAAGCTTTCAGTACACTTTGTCAGCATGTTTAGAGGACTGCCGCACAAGGGAGGCTTTGCTAAAACATCTAAAAGGCCACATCACTGACGGTATTTTGGGTTCGTGTACGTGCTCCAACTGTCAGAAGGTATTCGGTGTGAAATCATAGTTCACGGCACATTTGAACTGGGCGCATTTACGAGGGACGGGTTTATTGGGTACGGCGCATCGCTTGCAGCCCCGCTTCAGGTTGAGGACCCTTCGACTCGGTCGACTAGTACGGATTCTAATGAAGACGGTGCTGTTAACGTGATGCATTCCCCTGATGATAACTACGACGTGTGAATGTCTCTCTGCGGAAGAAAAAAAGAAGAAAACGTAAAATACAATCTTGTTTTTTTTTATTATTATTTGAAGTTGAACGGAAAGCTTCTTATGCCGGTATCAACCGTTTAAAAAACCATTTATGAATTTCAACGTCGGCATCTCTTGTAAAACAACGCATGTTCGGGAAACTTGCTGAAAGCCTTCAAAACGTGCTTGGTTCAGTCGAGGCTACCCCAGTTATGCGTGACATTGAGTACAACGTTATGTACCTGAATGCTACCGTCTTTCTTCCAGAACAGATGAGGTCTGCATATTTGAGGAAGCACTTATGTGGAAACAGTGAGTATGTACATGGGACGTAGTCGTGGCCAAAAGGACCGGTTTGCGCCGCATGTCCCCGTTAAAGAGAGACTAAAATACTCCCTAGAAAAGAAATCTGGGCCAGGTATTTACCGAGCCTCAAAACGAATCCCACTTACCCGGTCTTTTGGAGGAATTCTGTGATGGGCCTGCCACTAAGGCCAATCAGTAACTGACATGAATCAAGATGCACCACCCATCTCCCCAAGCATTGTAGTTCATGGTGAGCATTCACTGATTACTTTCCGAACCCTAAGTCATCAATATTGCCTATAATTTTATAATGATTTTTAACTACAGTTATAGTTCTGCAATTTACTACATCTTATATCTACCTTCCCGCCTTTTGTTTTATCATTACTTTCTTTTCTAGGGGAAAGCATCTGCTCAGCCAGCATGCACTCAATCTTCATTGATGGAATAACTGTGATGGACGGAATTCACATGTTCGACCACGCACTGGCTGTATTATTCAGCGCGTACTATGTTTTCAAGATTGCGTACACAGAAGAGATTGAACCACCTTGGAGTTTATTCAAAGGTATTGAGCTCATTTGTGCTTCTTGGCATCATTTGGTGTGTTTTTGTTCGTTTGTATATTTCATCTCATCTAACATACATTTCAGCAATTGTTCCAGACGTGAGCTCCTTGTTTTAGAATGTCCATTGCTTGCATCAAAACTTGTGCTGCGAAAGTTATTGTCAATGCTAGAGCCATGCTAGGGTGAGATAGTATAGAATAAAAAGCAAGTCTGATCATTTTATTTCGTGTTCCCTGTCCTTCGCTTACTGACATATATTTGATAGTGTACGAATACACGCTACCAAACGATATTTTTAATGTGTGGTACTTTTCGTTTAAAATTCAAATATAATTAGCTCTTCATAGCATTGACTCCTTTATAACTTAGGTACCTGCCTCACGACGCCACCGGCTACTATAGTCTTCGTTCAAAAAGACTTAAAATGTGTATTCAAAATAACAAGGCTTTTCTTTCCACTTTCAAATTTTACGAAACAAAAAGATAAATCAGTTCCAAGGGCTGCTGTTGCAGCTTTAGATCCAGTAGGGATATATTTTCTGAACTTTAACATTTTCAATATCCCGAAGATGTGGAGGTCTTGCTAAAAGTGGTTCAATTAAATATTTGTTACATAATATTAGCAGTGTGTCCATTCAAAGATGTGGAAATTGCTTAACATAAAGACAACTAATTTTAGAGCAATTTATTAGTGTAGAGCGAGAAAAAAATATTAATGATCTATTTTACTGTTCAAAATTATAATGATATAATGTATAATGTGTTGCGTTGAGAGTTGAGAACTGGCAGATATTCCCTTTCGTTCTTTATTTGCATTTTAAAACTAATCAAAATATGTAATTAGGTGAATGGCTGATCGGTCCTTAAAGGAGCTGTGCAACGATATTCAATTGGAATGTTTTTCACTTTACACGAGCTTACTGGAACTAGTGGGACTCAAGGATACTCGCACGCAATGCCACTGGCCAAGAAACTCCTTTGTTGCGGTATAATTTCAAGGACAAAAGCGATCATTTTCATTCAATCTCTCCCTTGCAAAATTCGATGACGTAACGCGGGGATCGCAGTACACCCGTATGACGATATTTGAATGCGGTTCATAGATTGGACCCGAGCATTGCGTGGGCACTCGATTTAGGCTCGTGATAATTGATAGCTCGAGAAGCATTCGAGTAGTGGCCCGTGTCCAATCGCTGCAACGACGACAATAGCCGAGCCATAACAATGTCTGGAACTCAGCGCGTGTCCTGTGCTTTGCCAACCCCAGCGCGTGGCTATGATCAACATTGGCGGCATATAATCGGCTCCAGATCACGTGGCCGCTTGTTCTGGCTGCGAGTTGAGGGCGTGAACGCTGCTCGTTGTTTTTTAATTTTTTTCTGGGACTTCTAATGCGTCGGGTGAAAAACTAAGGCGTGTTTCATAGGTCATTAACGTCAGGGATCCGTTCTAAGCGGTATTTGCGCAAAGTAAAAAAATTGTTGCATAGCCCCTTTAACCTGGTGTGAGATTGGTAAAAAAAGTGTATGTGAATTTAGAAGTTCATATGGGGGAGTATTATTAACCTACAATACTGGGTGCTAGGCTACTCTGGCTTATTCGAAAGATCAGTGCTTCAAAAGCTTTAGTCACTGGCCAATTTAGGTATTTATTGTCTAATTATTTTTTAACTGGCGTATTATGACCTGCGGTAGTCAACAAACTACTTCGTAAATCTGTTCTTACAGATGTTGGGATCAACCCTGAACGAGGAACCCAAATAAAACATGAGAATACGTAAACGTGAAGGTTCTTCAGTGAATCGACGACATGTCGGAATATAAATGGAAATGCAAATAAATATAACATCTTTTACTTTCCTTTGACAGCACGGGTCAGAAATATTAATGCATCGAGTGCTGCTAGAGCAGCCGACCTCGCCGCAGACAAAATTGTCTGTGCATGACTGCTTATTCACTCTAGATATGCGCAATTAAAGACAGTTGAATAGTGCAACACAACAACCCCAAAATACTCCGCCGAGCTTTTTTTTTTTTACGCTGTATGTTTTAAGCGGTTCAAATGACTATAATGGTGTGGTCCAGTAAGATAGTTTCCAACGTATTACGGTCGCATAAAAATGGACCGTAAAATTTACGGTCAAATACCAGGCAGCTAATGCTGCCAAAATTATACAGTAAAACTAACGGTGCACTGTAAATCTGGTTTACGATAAATTTAAACGGTGACCGTAGAAATCTACGGTCGCCGTTTAAATTGCACCGTAAAAAGAACGGTGCGCTGTAAATCTGGTTTACCGTAAGTTTAAACGGCGACCGTAGATTTCTACGGTCGCCGTTTAAATTTATCGTAAACCAGATTTACAGTGCACCGTTATTTTTACTGTACAAGTTTGGCAGCATCAGCTGCCTGGTATTTGACCGTAAATTTTACGGTCCATTTTTTACAGTGTAGGACAACGTCGAGGACGACGTCAAGGACGGCATCTAGGACGATGGGGAGGACGACGTCGAGGGCGACCTCTAAAGCCTAGCCCACATGGCGCGCTTTTCTCCGCGTCTGCGTCGCGTCTGCGCCTACGCTTTGACGTCACTTAAGGCGCCGGGACGAAACGCAGCGTTTGTTGCCGCATTCCGACGTATCTGGAGGAGCCAGATATTTTGCCTCCAGGCGTCGCGTCTCCCCTGCGTCCAGTAGGCAACAACCAATGAACGGCCGTGTTCACTAGTTGCAAGGAGCGTTTGAATTTTCTCCACTGTAGGACTGTAGTTTTCGCCACGGACTTTGCGGCAACAATAATAATAATAATTTTTATTTGTACAGATTGCGATACCCACTCGGCAGCGTGCAAGGCTAGGCAGAAAAAAAAACACTCAAAACACTAAATACACTCAAAACACTAAATACAAACACTCAAAACAGAAACATACACACACGAAAACGGGTAACAAACCTGTGCCATTCCGAAGCAGAGCGCGCACACGCACACACACCCGCGCGCACGGAGTTTACAAAATTTGCACGCTCGCGGCCTTCAATAAAAACGGCTAAGGCCCCGCCAATGCAATTGCAGCAGGGCGAACATGGGCAGTTTATAACCTCGTTGGTAGTTACGTCCTTCCCCCTGCGAACATCAGTTTACCATACCTTCTGCACAAGTCCGGGACTCCTCCCTGCTCCGCGGGAGAGGCTGACGCTCCTTCAGCGGAACAGAGAGGAGTTAGCGAAGTACAAAACCGTCGTGCACTCTGGCAGGCGAAATGTAAAGAATACGAGGACACCGAGAGACAAAGGTACAAAATTAATACTATCGGCAACAACAACCGCAACAACGCAACCTCTGTAGCGGCCAGCTGTCCGTAAATGTTTTGGCGCGGGAGATGGTGATGCCGATGGCATACCGAAAGGTGGATGAGGCGTACGCACTAAAAAGGATGAAAGTGAGTGAAATTGAGCTTCATTGCAATTGGTGTAATAATAATGCGTGCTTACAAATAATAAAATTACGTATTACGGCATGTAGCCAACATTTAACGCATTCTATTTAAAATTTGCTTTTGTTTCTTAAGCACGTCTGGCTACGTTGGGCAGACGCTTCGGAAACGCAGACGCGAAGCGCTGCCTGGTAGCGCTGCGTGTGGTTTGACTGGGCGCACGCGACTGGCTTAGCGCTCGCGCCAAGCCGAGACGCGCGTCTAGACGCCCGGAAAAACGCACCATGTGTGCTAGCCTTAAGACGACCGCAAACACGATGCTCAGGACGACGTCGAGGACGACGTTAAGGACGGTGTCTAGCGTCAAGGATGACATCCTTAAGGACGACGTCAAGAACGACGTCTGGGACGACCTCAAGGATGACATCTAGGACGGCATCAAAACGACGTATACGAAAACGTTTATTTCGACCTCAAGAACGACGTGTATGACGACGTCGAGGACGACGACAAGGATGGCGTTTAGGACGACATCGAGGACGACCTGTAGATAATCTCTAAGGGGACCGAGAGAACGACATGTTGGACGACAGCGTGCTAGTAAACGACGTTGATAGCGACGTCTAGGACGATCTCTAGGGCGACCTCATGGACGACGTTGAAGTTGACGTCTCGGACGACCTTGAGGATGAGCTCTAGAACGACCTAGAGGACGACCTTTAGGACAATGTCAAGGACATCAGGACTTAGTCCTGATGTCCTTGACGCTATCTCCGCTCATGAGCTTAATATTCGCTTGAAATGATTTAGAGCGCAGCTCTTGGGCGCCCGTTTCCGGGTTTAGCGGCGTCGCCGTCGGCGCTGCTAAAGCTTTTCCGCGAGTTGCGCGAAATTTTCCCCGCTAAATTTAGCGGGAAAATTTCCCCGCTACATTGAACGGGTTAAGTTTTCTTGTTAAATTTAGCGGGGAAATTGGTGTCACGTGACCTTAACACCAATTCAGTTTCCCCGCTAAAGGTAGCCGGAAAAGTTTCGCTAAATCTCCTGCTAAATTGAGCGCGCATATTTCATTGCTTAATCTAGCGAACATTTCTCCGCTATACTTTGCGGGAAAATTTCCCCGCTAAATTCCGCGGTAAAATTTAAATTTACAGCTAAATGGGAGGGCAGCAGGCGAGGAGGAGGGGAGGGGGAGGAGGGCGATAGTCTTCCCTCCATACCCTCCGCTCCTTCTCTTCAAGAGCTGCGCTCTAATTTGGCTTTACAGAGAATTGGAAACGTCTTTATTTTTTTTTTCACTTTACACTATAGCTTACTGGCACTAGCGGCACCCAAGTGCACTCGCACGCAACGCCACTAACTAAGAAGCTCTTTGTTGCAGTGTAATTTTAAAGACAAAAGCGAGCGTTTCCTTTCAATCTCTCTTTCTCGAAACTTGATGACAACTGGGGGATCGCAATGACGGTATTTAAATGCAGCTCATAGGTTGGACCCGAGCATTGTGCGATCACTAGATTTGGGCTCGTGATACTGAATAGCTCGTCAAGCATTCGGGTAGCTTCCCGTGTTCAATAGCTGTAATGACGAAAATAGCTGACCTATTACAATGTGTGGAACTCTGCGCGTATCCTGTGGTTTGCCAACCCCAGCGAGCGGATATGATCAACATAGGCGGCATATGGGAGGCACTCACTTGATCGAATGACATTTGAGCGAACGCCCACGTTTCACCGAATGACGCTTTAGCGAATAGTCGGACGCCGCGAAGCAGCGTTTTCGGGTGGGCCAAATGGGTTCACATTTTTGTAATGAGCCGACACAGACTGTCGCCACGAAGCGGCGTAAGCGCAGCGCGGCGGATGGGTTAACGCGCGCCCCCGTTATTCGCTAAAATGTCAATTCGCTCAAATGTCGCTGTTCGCTAAAATGTCATTCGCTCATGTGATATGGACCCGTGGCATATCATCGGCTCCAGATCACGTGACCGCTTGTTCTGGCTGCGAGTTGAGCGGGTCGACGCTGCTCATTATTCTTTGATTTCTTTTGCGAGTTCTATTGCGTGTGGTGAAAAACGAACACGTTTTTCATAGGTACTTAACGTAAGGGTTTCGTTCTAAGCGATATTTGCGTAAAGTGCTAAAATCGGTTCAGACACGCACACTTCCTAAGTTAGGTTATTTTACGACTATTTACGACCTCTTACATCCCGAGTCGCCAGCACATTCGTACTTCGAATGAAGTGTGGCGACCAGTTCAAGGAGCAGCTTTGAAGGCGACATAAAAAACACGAATGTCTCGCTGACTCTTCCCGTAACGTAAGAAATCATAAGCAAACGCTCCGGCGTTTACGCTACCGGCGCTTGAGCCACGGGAATTACGTGACCTCGATTACGTGATCATGCATTTCAGCTACGTGTGTTACGTGACCTTGAGCCCGGTTGGGCCAATAAAGCTACTGCTTTAATAATAATAATAATAATAATAATAGTATTAATAATAATAATAATAATGATAATAATAATAATAATAATAAAAATAATAATAATAATAATAATAATAATAATAATAAATTTATTTGTACATTATGGGTGCAGTGATGAAGCAAGGCCGGTTCGTCAAAGCCTTCAAGGGCTTGTGTGACTGAACCATGGTAGCACTGGTGACAAAATATTCTAAAAAAAAAAAAAAAAACGAAAAGAAAACATTGGAGGATTTGAGCAAAATGACGTCAGTGGTCACGATAAAAAGAACAATCACAGAAACTGAAAGTCACACTGGAGTCACGTGAAAGTCACACGAATGTCACATGAAAGTCACAGGAAAGTTACACCCACAAGCCTAAAGCTTTTGTCAGAAACGCGTGTGTTATTAAAGAAAAAAAAAAGATGCAGAACAGCATTGACAATTCAATTAGCGTCGAAAGTAAGAATAAAATGGCTGAGGAAAAAAAAAAAAAAAAACCCGCTTGTTAACTTAAAATGAAACTACATCGCTTCCCCCCCCCCCCCCTTTCCCTCCTCTTTCTCGCGATAGACAAAAAATTATTTATGTATCTTCTTCATTCCAATATACATGGCGTAGAGCTTTTTTAAGTTTCTTTTTGGACGTGATGTCTGAAAAATGAGGCGGGAGAGAGTTAAATATATGCGGAACATAAAATGAAAGAATGTTTTTACCATACCGAGTGTAGCAACTGGGAACAAGTTATCGTGAAACCTTGCGCAACTGCCGTGAGACCGGGTGATGCGTTTTAAATTCATCATTCCAGTTGTGATTGAGTACCACTGTTTCCACGAACAAAGATCGAAAATCGGGCATTAAAAGCATTTGAAAAAAATTTAAATTGGAGGACGTAAGATTATAGCATACATTTCTTAGAATTCCCTTCAAGATGCTGTTCACCTTTGTTTGCCATAAGTTCGAGCATTGGCCAAAAATAGTTATACCATAGCGTAACTTGCTGTAAGCTAAAGAATAGGCAATATGCTTGCGAACACCAAGAGGCATAAATGTTTTGATATGATAAAGCAAGCAGGAAACACTCCTTAGTTGTGAACATATTTTTGTAAGATGAGAGTTCCATGATAGGTCTGAATCTAAGAGTATTCCAAGGTATTTTACGGTGTCTGAATAAGGAATTTGATCACAATGGCAGAGGATACAGTCTGATGTGTGCAAGAAAAAAGGAACATTTAAAGAAATAACTTTTAGAGGATTGTGAAAGCAGACGAGTTTCGTCTTAGAGATGTTTATATCAAGTAGATTGCGATTAAACCAATCCATTAGTTGATTTGAAGAACGTTGGAGCATCTCTATTGATTTTGGATAAGAGAGGTGACGCGTAAGTAACAAAGTGTCATCAGCGTACTGGTATAGAATGCAGTCGCAAACAGCAGTGCACATATCATTGACATAAATATTGAACAATAGTGGTGAAAGGATAGACCCCTGTGGGACCCCAGATTTCAAAAATATTTTAGAGCTATGCACGCCGTTCACCGAAACCATTTGTGAGCGGTCAGATAAGAAGCTCTCTAATAGCAACAAGAAAGGACCACGGAAACCTATAGCTGAAAGCTTTTTGAGTAAAATGGAGTGAGTAACTGTATCAAATGCCTTTGATACGTCAAGAAATAATAATAATAATAATAATAATAATAATAATAATAATAATAATAATAATAATAATAATAATAATAATAATAATAATAATAATAATAATTCTCTTATTCACACAACGCTTTTGGTATGTCAAATGACGGGTCCGTCTAAGCCGACAACGGCTTGTAGGACTGGAGCCAGCAAAGTCGCATAGGCGAAAAAAAGAACACATAAATATAAAACACGTAAACAAGGCTTCGGCTAACCAGCCTCCCAAGTCAAATCCAAAAACAAGTATGCATAAGCGAGAACAAAACGAAGAACACATAGAAGGAAACACCCGATCGTAAGCTTCGGCTAACCAGCCTCCCGATTCAAGTCAAAACGACAACAGCACAATAATTAGCTTTCACAAGCATAATGACGAAGCAACCTTTTCAACTCTCCTTTGCCAGTAACGTTGAAAATGTCTTCAGCAAGGGTATTAAAATATCTGAGACGAAAAACAACCCCATTCGTTTTCCATATCTAATGACACATCTTTGTACTTCATACCGAGGAGACGTTCTGAGGAGGCGCGATGGTGTATGAAGGGTTTTAAACCTTTCAGTCCAAAAGTGGCGTAGCACAACAGTTTCAGTATACAAACTACGTAATTTTGGCATCTTCAAATTTAAAAAAAAAAATATCCTTACTGGATGAGAAACTTGAGTTGTGCGCTACACTTCTTAAAGTTCCTTTCAAAATGCTGTCAATTTTAGGGTGCCAAGATGTTGTGCAATGGGCACGTAGCGTCACCCCAAATCGCAGTACACTGTACGCAAGAGAATAGACAGTCGTTTTTCTAACCTTAAATGGAACAAACACTCTCATATTATACAACATACATGCAACTCTCCTTAGCACACAACACACATGAGCCATTTGTTTGTTCCACGACATATCATATTCAAAAATCAGACCCATATATCTTGTATAGTCCACCCTGGGAACAAGATTACAACAACAAGGTTTACAACCAGAACTGTGTAGAAGAAAAAGGGCATTAGAAAATCCAGTTTTCAAGGGATTACGGAAACAGACGAGTTTAGTTTTTAATGGGTTAACTTTAATACGGTTTAATGGGTTAACTTTAAGCACATTTACCTGTAGAGAGTGAACCGCCTTTTCAAAGTTGATATGTCGTGAAACAAGCAACGTGTCGTCGGCATACTGAAAAATATTACAACCCGAAATAACAGATTCTAGTTCATTTACATAAACATTAAAAGTAATGGGGATAGCACCGACCCCTGAGGGACGCCGGTTTCGAGAAACTGCGTTGAGCTATTAACTTTATCTATAGAAACCACTTGGGCCCTACCTTCTAACAGATTTGCCAAGAGCGAGTGAAAAGGTCCACGGAAACCGAACCTCCAAAGCTTCCCCAACAAACTCTAGTGGTTTACAGTATCGAAGGCCTTGCTGACGTCTAGAAAAACGGCACAAGAAAACATGTTGCCCTCAAAAGCACAGTAAATTTCGTCAACTACATCCTCTAAAAGCAACAGCGTACCACTCCCAGAAATAAACCCATACTGCCTAGAAGAAAACAGTGAACACTGATCTATGAAACTGGTCATTATATGAAAAATGTGTTTCTCAAATACATGTTCTAGCACGGGCAAAACCGAAATCGGGCGGTAGTTTTCTACCTTTTTAGAATCCCTCCCTTTGAAAATCGGTCGCACTATACCAGTTTTTAGCTAATTAGGGATAACGCCCGATTCAATAAATTCGTTCAACATGAAAAGAAGTATATTCTGCAGATATCTGAAGTTTCTCTGAAGACATCCAAGGGTTATACCATCCCCGCCTGGAGACCTAGTAGGCTTAATGCTGAAGAATGGAACGTAAATCGTCCAAGCTCTTAGGATAAAGAAAAGCGGAGGTTGCGTTCATCTCTGTTACTGATTCCGAAATACCAACTCTTTGTGGAGCACGGGTGCATCTAACAAAGTAGAAATTGAATCATTCAACAATTTCTGTCAACTTGTTACCAAAATGTTTTTTTTTTTAACAACATCATCCACAAATGGCTTTCGCTGACCACGAACCGTATTAACAAGTGACCATGTCTATGAAGAGCTAAATCGCGTCTTTTCAAACTTGTCCTTGACGTGCTTTCTTTTCGCCAATCGAAGCATATCATTAGCTCTGTTCCTTGCTATTCTAAATTCAGAACGAAGTTTATTATTCTCTGGTGCTCGCTGACATTGTGCCCAAGCGAGTTATTTTGCTTTTATGGCGGTAAGTGCCTCCGTGTTCAGCCATGTATGATCCGGTCTTCGTTTTTTTTATATTAACTGTTTGTTTAGAAATAATGCAAATAATAATAATAATAATAATAATAATAATAATAATAATAATAATAATAATAATAATAATAATAATAATAATAATAATAATAATAATAATAATAATAATTTTATTAGGTGTCCAGGAACAACCATGCGGTCTTGGTACTGGCACACAGGAATTTACACACTACAAAAAAGTGGGGAGAAAAAAAAACAAGAAAAAAAAAAAGAAAGACGTTTAAACTGCCGGTAATGCCAAATGAAGGTGCAGCTCTTGACGAGGAGGAGGGGAGGGTACGGAGGGGACGGTATGCCCCTCCTCCTCATCCGTGCCCTCTCCTCCTCCCTCCTCATCTACTCCTCCTGTGCTCCTCGCCACCTCCCCCTCTTCTCCAACCTCCTCGTCCCCTCCTTCTCCTCCCTCCTCCTCAATCTTCCTCCTCCATCTTTCCCTTCCTCCTCCCTCCTCCTCCATACTCCTCCATCCTCCTGCTCCATCCTCCCTTTCCCTCCTCCTCCCTCCTCCCCCTCCCCTTCTTCTCCTCTTCCTCCACCCCCTCCTCCCTCCTCCCTCCCGCGCGGTGCATTATGGAAAACGTCCCGTAATGCAACGCGCGCGATACCGTGGTGCATTATGGGACGTTTCCCATAATGAACCGCACGGTTACGCCGACGCGTTACGGTTACGGCGACGCCAACTTGTGACGCCGACGCGTTTCGGTTACGCCGACGGCAACGGCGACGCCGACGCCGCTCAAGCCGGAAACGGGTGCCTAGGAGCTGCGCTCTAAAAACTCAAAGCATTTGGTAAAAGCATCATACACATAACGCATGCTGACACAAAGGTACGATTTACAGAACAAGCAAAGAACGGAACACATGGTCCAAACGCAGGATAGAAGACTGCCACAAAAACGAACATACCTTATTAAAATGATATATATTAAAATCCCAATCACGACAGGTTCAGCGAGACTCATACAAGCCTCTGAGAGATCTGACAAATTTAGTCAAACAAAAAAATATCAAGATGACTTGCAATGCTATTATTTCCCCGACACATACGAAACAGGATGTTTAACGTCCGAGGAGAGTAAAAAGAGGTTGTCAAACGGGTCGCTGTCCGAGGAACCCGTAAATATATATGTGGGAGCAGTCCTGAACAGTCAGCCATGCCATGAAGGACTTTGAAAAGGAAAACCAGATCTGCCTTTTCTCGACGGTGATATAAGCTGTTCATATGTCCGATACACCGTTACTCTGTGATAGAGATGTTTCATTGCGCAGATATCGATATCAATAAATATATAAAAATTTGTTTTGCACTCCCTTGAGCCTTAGGAGGGTAGTTTTACAACTACCACTCCAAACAGAGGATGCGTATTCAAGTTGAGATCTTGTCAAAGAGTGGTTTAAAGTTACAAACGTCGCGGGGTTTCTAAATACTCTAGTCATTCGACAGACAACACCGAGCGCGCGCGAGGCGCAGGTACTTATGCGAGCCACATGGCTATCAAATATCAAGGAGGAGTCAAGAAGCACTCCCAAGTACTGCACTTCACTAGCACTGCACAATACGTCTGAGTGAACACTGTAAGGGAAAAAGGTTTGCGTTTTGCGACTATAGGACATGACCTTGTTTTTCGAGTTGTTGAGTAGAAGACCGTTGAGTGAACACCATTTGCTAAAAGAGTTTATGTGCTATTGTAGAAACTTGCAATCTGAAATAGTTTTAATTTCCTTAAATATCTTTATATCATCAGCATATTGCAAAAAAAGATAAGTTTACAATCCACTTAACACACATCGTTCACAAAAGTAGAAAAAAAAGCGGGCCCAGAACTGATCCCTGAGGTATTCCAGACGTGGTCGTGTACTTCAAGGAATACGCGCCGTTCGCACGAGCAACACAGGTTCTATTAGACAATTAATTCTGAAACCACTCGTGTAGCCCTCCACAGACACCAATACCACAACGTTTTGATAAAAGAATGCCATGGTCAACCACATTAAATACCTTACTCAGATCAAAGTAGAGTGGGTGGCTGGCTAGCAGACGCTCACACGTATGGACCCCCGCCTATATGCCAAGCCTTGCGAGCCACCCAGAGTACCTCCAGTTCTGCTAATAAAAATGAATGAATGAATGGATGACTACGTCAAGTTGGCCTCTGTGGCACACAGCCTTGGATGCAATAAACATATATGAAATCAAATGTGTTGTTGTCGAGCGTCCTGATACAAATCTGTGTTGGTTGGAACTTAATATATTTTTAAAGAAAATTACAATGCTTTGTGGACTACCATTTCGAAAAGCTTCGAAAATGCACCCATCAGAAACACAGGCCTGTAGTGTGACGCAGTGGTGCGACTTACAGACTTGTAGACTGGGACAACGACGGACTTTCTCCACATGTCAGGAAACAATCCTGCTCTTAAAGCGGCCCTGCAAGGACTTTTTTACTGGTTTCTAATTTGCACCGAGTCGGAGCGCACTGAACGTAGTAATTGAACGAATTTGTTTCTCTAATTTCGCTTTATTTGAAAAGTTATAAGCCATTTAAAATTAATAAACAAACAAAAATATCCTTCTTTATGACGTCTTTGGTCGCATGAGAAGCCGTGAACTAGAGGAGGAGTAGTGAGCTCAGCGAGTGCTCACGGCTGCCGCACTCCGTGTCGACGGCTCGAAAGGGAGCCACTAAAGCATGTTCTGGATAGGCTGCATGAAGCGGGCCGCCAGGGCGGCTCGCATTGCATTTTCTGCGCGAATAAACACTAATTCGGCATGACAATTCATTGGCAACAGACGACAGCAAACGCGGGGTAAAGACCAGTTCAGAACGGGAGCCACTTCGCGCTGCCTTATGACAAACGGTCAAACAGCTAGCCAAACCTTCTCGCCGATGGCCTTCGGAACGCTCGGAACTGGTCGGATCCTCGAGGCCGTATACGACCGCAGAGCCGCCGCGTACATCCGGGAGCTTTCTACTCTCGCTGCTCGTCGGTGCCTGATCCCACTACCCCTTTCTAGTATGCACCGCATTTACCAGCGCTTGGTGGCGTGTATGTCGTCGGGTCATTTCTGCTTTCCGTACTTGATAAACTGCATTTGTTTATTTTCTAATCTAAAATACTGAACAAAAACTGCTTTCATAAATACTTGAAACGGTTTGCGCCACTTATATTTTGCATTTCGTCTGAAAAGAAGCTTGTAGCTTCTCTGACCACTAGTAAGCCCAGGACCAAAGACTTCACATTTTCCGCGCTTGCGGCACCGCGGGTCGCCCCCGTAGGTGGAGGAGGTTTCCGCGTCGTCCGGTTAAAATATGACGCACTGATATTTAGTTACTCTCCCCATACCCGCTGGCCTGCTCGAACCCCAAAGACGTGGAAACCGCAAAAAAGGTAGACGCTTAAATATGATTGCGGGGCCCCCCTTTAAGGAATTGTTGAATATATCATAAAGGATGGGTGTAAAAATTTCGTGCAATGTTCTTACAAGTGTTACTGAAATACCGTTGTGACCTGAGCACATGATAGGCCAGTTTTCTTATGCATTCCTGAACCATTCCCTCATCCACAGGCAGGGAGGAAATGAATCCTTTCATACCAGGGGATGGTGGCTGTTGGTACCCACTCCTATTGTGTTTATATACAGAACTGAAACGACGCGCGAATATATCGCATACACTGGATGTGGACACATTGTCCTCGTTCAGCATAATATCAGGATGTATCAATTTTTCGCTTCGAGGACGAACATGTCGGTAGAGTTTTCTTGGATTCCTCCTCAATTTAGACTCAACTGACTCCACATATATTTTATGATCAATCCTCTGATGTTGCTTGCATAAGCGTGTATAATGAATGAACTCAGCCGCCCACCTGAGATTACCGTTTTTTTGTTTAATGTGCGGTGAGAGAAGCTTTTCTTCTTCAGTAACTTTTTTAAATACGGAGAAAACCAGGAGGGAAATTTTGAATCGGTCTGCTTCTTTAGAGGAATGTAATGATCCATTCCCTTCTGCACAACTTGGAACATCTTGAAAGTTTTTAAACTTTCAAGATGTTCCAAGTTCCTAGACATCGTACAAAGAGACAAGTCAGATCGTTCCTCTGCTATACGGGGTTCTATCGAGAATTTGTAGAGAACTATGCTCGTCTAGCGGCGCCACTAGTAGAGCTAACCAAAAAGGATTGCGAAATAAGGTTGAGCGGGTGCCAGAATATGAAGAGGCTTTCGAGCAGTTAAAAAGTAGATTGGGGCGGTCGCTTATCTTATTAGCAACACACCCAGAAAAAGAGTTCGTACCAAGGACGGACGCCTCTGATGGAAGCGTGGGTGCAGACTTGCTTCGAGAAAAGGATGGCACGTTACATCCAGTAGCGTGTGCAATCAGAAATCATAGCAGTGCAGAAAGGGAGTTCGAAACGGTGAAAAAAGAATGTCTAGCTTTGGTATGGGCCGTTGTCAGGTTTAAGTTGTTTTTTTGTATGGTAAGACGTTCCGAGTCCAGGCCGACAATCAGCCTTTGGAATTTTTAACAGAGCCAAGCAAACCAACAGTCGAGTGATAAGAAGGAGCATGGCGTTACACGATCAAAGTTTGCTTGTAGAATATAATAAGGGTAGAGACAACGTGGGGGCTGACTTTATGAGTCCCGTGTGAGGAGTCGTGCCTAGAATATATAATTTGCCAGGGCGCTTAATGTCAAATTCGAACAAAGTTAAAGAAAGGTTACAGAAAGGTTTAGATAAGTAGACGTCTGGCCGAAACTTTCATGTAATCAACTGCTCAGTCTAAAGAAGTGTTATGAACAGTGTAAGACTGGTGCAAATATCAAGGTCTCATTTCGTTTTTGTGTGTACGTCAGGCACGTAGCCACGGGGGGGGGGGGGGGGGGGCATGGGGCCCGGGCCCCCTCAAAATCTTTCATTTTGCTGGGACCTCCTCCCCCTCATACAGCATTTTCCCATGGGCGCCCCCCCCCCCCCCCCCCCCCCCGAAACAAAATCCTGGCTACGTGCCCGGTGTACGTTGAGGTTTTTATCCGTGTGTATGTTGTGAGCGTTGCGGGGAAGATAAGCGACGCCAATGGCATGACGGACATCTCCTCAGAACTTTGAAGTTTCGCCGCCTCAGGAAGTGAGGCTCTTGAAGGAGGGGGAAGTGTCACGTTCCTGAAGTGACGGTTAAAGCCGAAGGTGAAAAAGGGGGAAAAGCTCGAGGAAAAAGAAAAGAATAAGCTCGCGGGAGAGATTGGACTCGACAACTGAACCTGAAGGGCGGCAGTTGACCCGCCAACGCGCCCGGTAGACCAGGCTTCGCACCTGGTGAACCCTGGCTCCGCTCCAGGTCTTTTCGCCACCATCGAGCCGGAGCGACGTCGGTGCAGTGTTGTACGCAACGGCGTTCCAAGAAACGGCGTTTCGGGAACGCGTTCCTTTTAGGAGGAACCAAGGAACGCCGCCGTTCCATTTGGGGTTGGTGGGACTGGAACCGGAACTCGTTACATTTTTACTGGAACGAAAAAAGAACGGTGTTTCTTTTGTTCATCCAGTGGGGTAATTTTGATTTTATTTCTAAGAGGAAAATTCTAGAAGTATAAAACAATATTATTATGAAGAGCAGGATCTCGTTGACGTTTTGGTTACTTATCTTAGGGTTTATTTCGTGTGGTACTCGCTTGGTAACAGTCGGGTGCAAGAGAGCTAGTGGACATCGATTTTTTTTCAGTGCCCGAGACTGCTCTACAAAAAGCAAAACTTTTAGTCAAAGGAAAAGGCATAAAAAGAGGAAAATTTCAAACTCAGCTATTTCAATTGCTTCCACGAATCCTCATACACCCAGAAATCTAAGGCCGACTACAGCCCTTTAGTGAATTTTAACAAAGAGGCCTACAGATACAACATAAAAACAGGTTACCAGATATCGGACACACCCTTGTACCCCAAACATTAGACACTTAAAAGACGCACGGAATTTAACCATTATTCATTCTCTGCTTGTCCCCCACCTTCAAACTGAACAATGAATACCTTCCTAAAGCGCTACCCTCTTCTTTTGACCTGCTCGTCTTGCGGACAAGAACATCAAGAAGCAACTGTTGTTAAGTTAGAGCAAGGGACTTTGCTAGATTGAAACGTGTGAGGGTATTGTTAAACGCTCCTGCAATGGGGGGTCACAGTACATTTGGCTCGTCTGAATCCCCCACCAGAAACATGAATATGGTAAAAGGCTGAGATTTTTAAAGGGGAATATATCAACAAATCAAACCCTGCTTCCGCTTGTTTTCTTCCGGTGCTTTTCCATCACGACATTCAAATTCGTATGATCCCATTTGATGGGATAGGTAAAGAAAAACTTTCCTCGATTTAAGTAAGTATTGTAATCAGAAAAATACAAATGTAACGTATATGTAACGATACGTTCCGTTTTTTTAAATGTAACGGGAACGAGTTCCTTTCTCATATATAAAATTTGTAACGGGAACGCGTTCCCAAAATCAGAGGGAATGCGAAACAATCTTTTGTTCCTTTTTTTTTTGTTGAAGAACGTGTACAACAGTGCATTGGTGTTTGCTGCTCGCACCACAAGCTTGGGGTTTTGGATTCGGAGCTTGAAGACGGACACGAAGGGGCGGCCTCGCAACGTTCCTGTCAACTCATACCGCGTACCTGTTTGGTCAAGCGACACCATCAAACCGGTGTTGGATGGCCCAGAGCTCCTAGCAAGCTTGGGCCCACATCCGTGACATCAAAGAACAAAGCCTTGTCCCGTCCCAAGCAAGACCGGCGCTCAAGACTGTGAGTGTTCTCAGCTGCCATTTAAAGACGTCCGAGACTGACTCTGGTGACGGTAGATTTTATTACACACTCTATTGATTTTTTATTTCGTTTCTGCGAATGTATATTTTTTTCATCACTTGTGATTATACAGATATATCTCGGATATATCTGAACATCAGATTATCCATTATACAGGTAAAAAGAAGCTAGCAAGTGAACTGACGCAGATAGCAAAAATTAAAGGATGGGAACTGCTCATACCAAAGCCAGACATCCTTTTTCCACCGTTGCGAAGTCCCTTTCTGAATTGCTGTGGTTTTTCTTGCACACGCGACTGGATGTAACGTGCGATCCTTTTCTTGACTGGGCGCGTTGGCAGGTCTTCCCTTTTCCACGAAAGCGAGCTTGCCAGAAATGTTAACCGTTGATCTGGGATAAGTTGTCATTGAAGCACAGTCTTTCGGCTTGGCTGTCACAGGACAATGAGTTAAGCTTGCCTCGCGCTTGCACCCAATGGTCTTCAGCGGCGATGAATACGAACTTCATGATAATAGGCGGATATATAGCTCACTTGTCCGGTAACCTGTAATCCTTAGCGACATAAGTTGGGGTATGTCCCACGATACCGAGCTTGTCCGCCTGCCCCACGTAGAGAGGAGCAAGAACCTCGTCAAGCATGGCTTTCAATTCATAAATTTCTATATTTTGGAGGCTACTACGTCGGTGTGGGTCGTTAATCTCAGATTGGAGGCTCTGGATAGTGTGAGCCTGTTCGAAAACCTTGTTTTTTTTATATCACTGATGCGCATATCGCTGATGTGGGTTTCATGGACAGACGCTGTGGAAAAAGGAGGAACTCGTAAAGATATTTGTGAGAGCAGTTGTGAACAGTCGGCCATGTCATAGAGGACCTTGAAAAAGAAAACACAAGATCTGCCCTTTCTCGATGGTGATATAAGCTGTTCATATTTAGGCCGTCCAAATCACTGTTACACCGTGATAGGGATGTTTCATCGCGCACATAGCGATATCGATAAATATATACAAATTTGTTTTGCACTCGCTCCAGCCTTAGGACGGTAGTTTACAACAACAATTTCATAGAGAAGATGCGTGTTCGAGTTCAAACCTTGTCAAAAAGTGGTAGAAGGTTACAAATGTCGCGGTGTTTCTAAATACTCTAGTCGTTCGACAACCAACACTAAGCACGCGCAAAGCACAGTTAATTATACGAGCCACATGGCCATCAAATCTCAAGGAGGAGTCAAAAAGCACTCCAAAGTCCCACACTTCACTAGCACAACACAATACGTCTGAACAAACACAGTAGGGGAAACAAGTTCTTTGCGTTTTGCGACTATATGACATGACCTTAGTTTTTGAGCTGTTTAGTAGAAGACTGTTCTGAGAACACCTTTTGCAAAATGAGTTCGTGTTCCTTGTAGAAAGTTAAAGTTTGAGATAGTTTTAATCTCCATAAATGTCTTTACATCATCAGCATAATGCAAAAAGAGTTTATAATGTGCTAACACGTCGTTCACTAAAATAGAAAAAAGAAGCGGGTCCAGACCTGATCCCTGAGGTACCCCAGACGTGGCCTTGTACGTAAAGGAAAACGCGCCGTTCGCTCGAGCAATCCGTGTTCGATTGGACAAAAAACGTTACAGCCAGTTGTGTAGCTCTCCACAGACACGAATACTACAAAGTTTTTATAGAAAATGCCATGATCAAAGGCATTACTCAGATCAAAGTAAATAAAAAAAAATTATATATAATTCCCCTTTTTCGTTCAATTCTTTGTTATTGCCATCTGGTCTGGGGGACAACAACAAAAAGTAACTTTGACAGGTTGAGGTTAATGAAAAAAAAAAGCAATAAGGATAATTAAAAATTACCACGTTAATATAGTTCTCTTCCTTTATTTATAAAGCATAAAATACTTGACTTATCTAACATGTACTCTAAAAGATTAACTGTCACATATCATCGAGCCTTAAGAGAACATATTACAGTGATTTTTGATCTCGCTAAACTTGAAAATAATGTATCATTATATCTCTCACGTCATTGGCATCTATGGCGAATCCCATCATCTAGAACACATTTTGGCTTCCAGAGGTTGAGTTACAGATTACCGTCACTGTTAAACACCTTATATTCTCAAGAAGTTGATTCAACTTCATTCAATGCCCATACACCCCGGATTTCTTATAGTGGGTGAAAATGTTTGTCTTATGTTTATTATATCTTCTACTTCAGTCTGTTTTGAAGCGCAACCTATTTTCAATGACACTTATTTTATACGACATCTTACATAAGTTATCTTTATTGTGTTTTTCTTTCGTGTCTGGAGGTGAGTGTCGGTAAACTTTCGTTAAATGTTCGTAAAATTGAAACTTTCCTGTAATAATTAGAATGTTTGTCTTATGTTTCTTATATCTATCTATTTCAATGTGTCTTGAGATGATACTTATTACATTGCTAAATGTCATGTTACGTAAGCTATTTTCACTGTACTTTTTTGTGTGTTTTTTTTATGACAGTGCCGCTCTGCCCTGTGTTTTGGGGGGCAGGAACCCGTCAAGCTGCAAACTTGCAGCTTTTTTTCCTGGCCCCTCTTGTCACATGTGTGTAAAAGCGCTGTGACAAAAATAAACTGATACTGATTCTGATGATTCAAATTCGTCAAGCTGGCTTATGTGCTTTGGATGCAAAGGACATAACTGAAAACAAATTTGTGGTTGTCGGGCGTCCTGAAACGAATCTGTGTTGGTTGGAGCTTAGTTCATTTCTGAAATGAAATGACAATGCTTTGGGTACTACCATTTCGAAAAGCTTTGAAAATGTGTACAGCAGAGAAACTGGCCTGTAGTTTGACGCAGTGGTACAACGTCCAGATTTTAGACGTACAAAAACGGACGTTCTCCATATGTTAGGAAACACTCCTGCTCTTAGGCAGTTGTTGGAACAACCTTAGAGCATGAGTGGGAAAATTTCGTGAAATGCTTTTACAAGGGCTGCTGGAATACTGTCGTGACCTGATGACATGGTAGGCTTCAGTTTTTTATGCACTCCTGAACCATTCCCTCATCCACAGGCAGGAAGGAAATGGATCTGTTCACTTCAGGGGATGTCGGCTGTTGGAACCCACCCCCATTGTGTTTATATACAGATTTAAAATGACGTGCAAATAAATCGCATACACTGGATGTGGACACAGTCTCCTCGTTCAGCATTATAATATCAAGATGTATCCATTTTCCGCCTTGAGAACGAACACGTCGGTATAGTTTTCTTGGATTTCTTCTCATCTCGGACTCCACTGACTCCACTTATATCCTATGATCAATCTTGTGATGTTGCTTGCTGAGGCGTCTATAATGAATGAACTCAGCCTCCCACCTGTGACTACTAGTCTTCTTAAATTTGTTTTAAGAGAAGCTTTTTTTTCAGCAACTTTTTAAATACAGAGAAAACCAGTTGGGAAGTTTGGAATTGGCGTGCTTCTTTAATGGTACGTAATAATCCATTCCCTCCTGCAGTGCCCTGGTGAATAGAAGAACCTGATAATTGGCGTCAGATGATTAAAGAATGGAGGACCAGTTGAAGTTGGAAAAGTGTTTATATAATCCCACATAGTCACCAGTAGCGAAGTCGCGCAGTTTGCCTCAATAATTGAGACTAGCAGCCAGCATGCAGCTGGCCGGTACATTCAAGGGTATAGCTTCCTCAAGTGCAGGTTGATGTTTATCTGTCGGCAACAAAGGAAATAAACCCTCAGTTATAGAAACGTGATCAGTGTCTGAGAAACAAAAATCAGGAAAAGGCCACTTTACTATTTTGTTTTTTATTTTGCTAAACTGATTTAGTCTCATGAAAGAGGCCAAGTTAACAAAGATGATTGCCCTTCTTTGCGCCACAATAATTACTTGTAACAACAATTTTAGTCTCCCAACATACACCTGGTACTTTTAAACCGGCAATTACTAATAGTCTGCAATAACCGAGTTTGTCTGTTATATCCTCAATTCCGAGGAGAATATCATTAAACTCGCCAGGTTCGACGTACGGAATAAAATAAAAAGTAACTATCCCAGAACGCTTTGTCTATAATCACACTACAGCTCTACCCAGACAGATTCTGAATAAGACTCAAGATCGGCGCGCCTGCTACAATTCAAAGACCTATGTAGTGCAGTGAATACACGGCCTCCCGTTTTCCTTCAACGAGATAAATCACGATCATTGCGATGCACAAGATAATCCAACGAAAAATGCTCCCCAGACAGTATTTCTGGCCGTAACCGGGCTTCAGTGAAACAAAATATAGAAAAATTGGTGCGTGTAACATTACAGTATAAGTCACTGGCTTTAGTACAAAGGCCGAGAACGTTTTCATGATAGTGTTGATACTACTACTACTAATAATAATAATAATAATAATAATAATAACAATAATAATAATAATAATAATAATAATAATAAATTTCATTGGGTGTCCAGCAACAACCATTTGGTATTGGTACTGGCACATCGGACATTTAAACACTTAAAAACAAGGATCACACTCACATTACAAGATAAAACATGAAATTTTTAACCAGACACACAAACATCAGAATCAGCGACACTAAATTAGAAGGCAAATATATATCTTGGAAGTTCATACGTTGGTGCGCCGTGAATATGATGTAGATAGCCTGGAAAGTACATCACGCAGAGGGAAGAAAAAGAAAGTGTAAACTGGCGAAATTTCTTCCAAACATTAGTGGCCATGTAACCCTCATACCATTTGTAATCATAATAAAGTGCTGTAAACGACTTAATTTTCGCGGGCTCTAATTTTCGCGAATCGGGCCAAAGTTGAAAATTTGAAATTATTCGCGGGTTCTAATTTTCGCGAATCGAGTGTAGCTTCCGTAGTGTTCACATATTTCATGATTTGTTTGCGGGACGTATTTTTCGCAAATTGCAGGCGATTCGCGAAATTCGCGAAAATTAGGTCCTTGCAAAAAATTAGTCGTTTACAGTAGTTGAAAAGTGATAGTAAAATGTTTTACATGAGCTTTAAAAGTAAAACAACGTGCTGACAAAGTCACAAAAAAATATTCGTCTGAGATTCACTGTAACATCTCAGTACCATTCAGCTCTGCCTTAATTGGAACAGGGTTCTCATTGAGTGGTCGAAATTCTTTCGGCTGGAGTCAAATATGTCCTGTATCAATCCAATAACCTGGGAATTGGACACAAATGGCTCATTTTTCTAGATGTAGAAAAAGGTGAATTGAGTCTTGCAGGTACTCTAGGGAATCCTACTATTCACTTCAGATAAGAAACTTGGGGTATCAATTAAGCTGTGAAGGGTTTTAAACAAAATACCAAATCCAACTTTTCTCTACGTCGATGTATGTCAGGTACTCTAAGACGTTCCAAAAAGGCTTCATGATCCAAATTTTGCTCAACTCTTGCCAAATAGCGATACTTAAAAATTGAGATGAATTTGTGCTGCACCCGTTTAATTCTCAGTGAATTGGTTTTACAGATTCCGTTCCACACCACCGACGTAAAATCTAGCTGCGAACGGCACAGTGAGCAGTAAATGGTTAAAAACGTGCGTGGATTGTTGAATTCACTAGTTTTCGTTTACACAAATCGAGTTTAGCAGGTCGCCAAGTCCTTCTGGATGAGAATCAGGAAAGGAGAAATCAATGTCGTCAGTGCAAACAGATCTGAAATGATTAGCAAATATTTCTGATGTATTTTGGCAGCAACACCGTCTAGAACATTTTATTTGGCATAGTCGTTCTTTTTGTACGCGATCCGACGAACTGCCAAAATTTTTGGGGATTTTCAGTGAAATCGGATTCCTTTGTTTCTCGATGCACATTACGGTCCCGATTTAATAATATTACACAATTTTCCGGCACTGCTTGAATTTAGTTTCCTATTTAAGAAGACCACTCTTCTTCAAATTTCGGTGCAGAGACTTTTTTCTGTTGAAGAGTGCCCTTAACTCAGCTGAAAACCAGTCAGGAAATTTAGCTCTGCGGTTTGTTCTTAATCGGATATATTTTTCCACACGCTCCTGAATTATTCTAGTGAACCTGGAGACCTGATCATTGAAGTCCTGGCATTGTAAGTTTGGGGACCAGTCGACGTATGAGAAGTGGTGATAATGTTCGATGAAATCTCCCTTGGGGAGATTTCATTGGACTTAATCAGAGCTCTTGTACGATGGGACATTGCATGTGGTAATACGGGCTATGCCTGGTAAAATTTGAAACACTATATATAGAGCGGGGTGATATTTATCTAGCGCTACCTTGGGTACTTCACTAAAGGTTACGCTTATATCATTTGTGTGAGAAAAACACAAGTCGAGAACTTTCCCCCGATAGTTATAAGTTTCATTGCGCTGTTTTAATCTCCAAAAAGCGGCAAAGTTGATGAGAAGATTGCACTTACGCGAGGTGTAAAAGCTGTTTGACAAATTTTGAAGATTTGTCCAGTCTATCCCCGGGGCATTAAAGTTTTCGGAGATTAAATATTTGAATGAGTCCAGCTTGTTAACCGTTTCTTCTATGTTAACGAGGCAGTTATTAAATTCGTCCGGGGTAACTTGCGGAGAAAGATAGAAAACGTCAATCACAATGCGCTCTCGGCGGTTGCAACAAACCTTCACCCACAAGGATTCGGGGTAGTTTTCGAAATACGAACGTCTGATTGAGACGAGACCCTTGTCCAGGGCCACTAGAACACCACCACCCATTTTTTTCTCCCTGGGGCTGTCTCGATTGCGACGATGCTCATCAAAACTTGGAGGAAAGTAATCAGAAGACGATATTCCTGAGCACAGCCAGGTTTCCGTAAGACAAACCACTGAAAAGTTTGATAAGGTAACATTAAAAAAAAAGCATCAGCTTTAGTTCGTAATCCTCGGACATTTTGATAATAAATTTCTAAGCAACTTATCTTCGGTTGTGATTTCATCGGCGCTGTCGCGGCAGATTTCCTACTGAAGGCCGCCTCTGAAGGGTTTAAACAGCCCTTCAGAAGCTGTTTAATAATAATGTTTACGAATGTAGTTCACTTGATACTGAGGCGGGCCTGTCAAAGCCAGACAAAAGGTTTGTTGAACAAGATCCTACACTTCGTGGTAGAAACGTTTCCCCACACACTTAAAGTTTTAGGTTCATCGTACATAAATATACGCTGTGATACAAACGATGATGGTCACCCAAACACGTGCACAAAGACAACAGAGTCAACGATTTGCACTATTAGATCGGAGTGCTTGCTTCAGTTTTTTTAGTGAGTCCACTGTGTAAGTAAGCATCGTCTGGTAGGCTAATAAATATAGAGGAAACATAACAATTCCGAATTCTTTTTTCGTACTTTTTCACTACGAAAGGCATTTCAAAGCGCTCTGTGTGCCGAAGCGATCTAGAACTGACATGGGGGTGCTTTGAAATTATACACCAGAAGTGTTTTAATACAACGATCTGAACCAATAAAAAGTTGAACAATGGCAAGCCCAAGACCGCTGGCATCTCTTCTTCAGTTTGCGATATTGAACAATAAACAATGCTTTTAAATATTTGTTTTAAGTTAGAATCAATTTTTTGACGCTATCATCCTGGGCTGTGACCAAAAAATAGTGATTCCGTAACGCAAAACCCTGTATGCCAAAGCGTGAGCTACTGTGTTTTTCGTTGAGTAGGGTATTCGAGACCTGGTATTATACAGTAAACAAGATACATTTCTCAGTCGTTTACAAAGTTCTGAAAAATGAAAATTCCACGACAAATCACTTAAAATTGAATTCCTTAATATTTAACTGGATCTATATAAGACATGTGACAACAGCTACAAGATGTACAAAGAGAGGTATGAATATAGAGATGATGAATGGGAGTTAACATCTTAAGAGGATTAAGAGGATAATAATAATAGTGTTATTAATAATAATGTTAATGATAATGATGATGATGATGATAAAAATGAAAAATCACAATCATAACAATAATATTAAATAGGTTTATCTTGCGAAAAGATCAATACTTCCTAACAGGTCAGTCTAATAGTAATGATAATAATAATTATACTACTAACAATAATACAATTATTTGTTACAAAAAATATGTTGGCAGTGTAAAAGAGAAAACTGTTAGAAAGAGCATGACCGGAACTAGGCCCCGAGTCCGTGCTTTTTAAATAGGTCATGTCCAACCGATCAGCCACTATGCGGAAAATGTTTGATGAAGCTACGATTCAAGCACGGTTGTCACGGTTGCACAGACGTCTAAGACTGCCTTTCTTCAAAGGGAAGTGGTGCTGGAATGACCGGTGACAATGCGACTGCAATAACCGCAGACACGTTACTCTCTTTACCGCTTACAAGCGCCCCCTGCGGCAAAGTCACAAATTCAGCTGGTTCACCGTTTTTGTGCCCATCCGATGCACGGGCAAGCCATAGCAAAGTGGCAGTAGTCAAGCTGCCTTGGCTTTAAAACTAATTTTTATTGTACGAGATACGGCGAACGTTTGTTTGCATCAGTGTTGTAGGCGTTACCGAAAAAAAGTAACTAAATACGTTACTCGTTACTTGCAAATAAAAGTAACGCGTTACCGACCTACGTTACCTCAAAATAAAAGGAACGCGTTACCATTACCGTTACTGATAAAAAGTAACGCACGTTACGGTTGCGTTACTTTTTATTCACGAACTAAAACATTTGCTGTTTCGACGTTTGATATGTGCGTAAGCGCCATGGCTAAAATATGTCCACGCGGAAACTTAATTACCCTCTCTTTTTTAGGGTTTCACCTGAATAGTTACAAGAAAAAACGCGGAAGTATATATGAAGCTGATTTATAACGTATTGACACGGAACTTAACAGAAGAACTGGCCTCCCTCATTAGCACAGAAATTAAGACCAGCCGAGATTGAAACTTTGAATATATTTTATTTACAACATCTCGAAGTACAGATAGTTGCTGTGAACAAGTTCCTCCGTTACCCGAAGCACACTCCGCTGTTGTACTTCAGCAACAGCTCAATTTCAAAATTTGAAGGGGCCCACCAACAATTTTTTGACTGGTTTGAAGTTCGCGCTGAAACGGAGCTCCTTGAAAGCAGGAACACCGAGGAAAAAAAATATTACAGAAATTCGCAATATTTTGTGAGTTATTAGCAAATTAAATATTGCAGAAAACAACTTTAAATAAGCAAAACATTGCGCTTCATGACGTAAAATGAAACAGTTTAGCGATTGGAGCAAAGCGGTTGGCCAATTGGACGCGAGTTTGTTAGATAGCCCGTCGGCCCGGTCGGCCATTAGGCCTCGCTGCAACCATCGTAGCTTTGGAATCCGGTTGCCATCGTCGATGAACTTACCGGGCTTATCGAATTTTGAGCGCCGAATTCTTAAAAAGGAGTGCGGAGCTGGGCATCGCGCCGTACGAGGACAACCCACGCAAGCGCCGCGACGCGTCTCTGCCTCAGACCGCTTCGACAGCCGCGGAAGCCTCGTTTGCCTCGTCTCCCGCAACTCCGCCAACTCCGCCACGGGAGCCACCTCGGTGAGTTGGAGGCACTCCGCCGCTGGGAGGCGCGCATGAGCGACGAGGCGTTGTTTTCGCCCTTTTTGAACTTTAATTTGCAACTTTATTAGCTCTATAAAAACGACTTTTTAGAGAAATATTGACGGTTAACGTGTGATATACTTTATTCCGCTTAAAAATTTCTGGGACGGCTCTCGCCAATCACGAAACCCAGTGAATGTGACGTATAGTGAAAGGGAGCGCCGTTATGCGCGCGCATTCGGCACCTCGCGGCGCCACCGTCGGAGGAGGTGTTTCCGAGTTGTCAAATTAAAATATGATGCGCTAATATTTTTAAACTCTTTCGTTGTCCACTGAGTTTCCGGGACCACTAGCGTGGAGAAACCGCAAAAAAAAGTAGACGCTCAAATACTGTTGGAGGGCCCCTTTAATGTTTTTAAGTTCTAGGAAGTAAAGTAACGTAACGTAATTTCGGTACACGTTACTCAAAATAAGTAACGTAAGTACGTTACCCGTTACTTCTTTGGAAAAGTAACGAGTACGTTACTACGTTACCAAAAAAAGTAACGCGTTACCGGTAACGCCGTTACTTGTAACGCGTTACCACCAACACTGGTTTGCATACAGTGACTATTGATTTTGGCCCCCCGACCTCGCTGTGCCCCAAACTAATCTAGAAGGTGGTAGAGGTAGAATTTTTGTTCATGCAACTGTAAACGTTAAAGTTTTCATATACTAAAGAAAGCTAATTCCGGAACACAGAGAAACTGAGAGAGACAGAAAAGACCGCTTTGCGGACTGCTTGCGACAAACTACCCCTGTAAATAGTTTAGACAGATCTCGCAACAGCAGCACACAGATAAAAAAACTACTTTTATTTAGAATTCGGCTCGCGTCTCCTTTGTGAAGACGTTCTTGTTCTTTTTTTTTTGTTACCGGCAATTGTTAGACGCTTTTTCGTATTAGCGTCTTGGAGTATAGGCTCTCTTCATTGAGATTCAGTGGCGCATTCCACTTGCAGAAGTGAAGGAAATAGGTCCCGTCTAAATGTATGGGGCGCCCCCGCCCAACTTGCCTGAGCTGACCATTTTTAGTCTTTAGAGCAGGGGTGCACAACATACGGCCCGCGGGCCGCATGCGGCCCGCGCGCGCTTTTCTAGCGGCCCGTGGCCCGGCTAAGCGCAGAAAGTTGCTTACTATGCCATTCAATCCACCGAGCGCCCACTCCGCTTGGCAAGCAGCAGTGGAACCCTTTGACCTACTTTTGTCAGTTTTCGGTGAAGGAACTACGATTTTTCAGTTCAAATTTTCCCCCTTCATTAATCCCGCTGACAACAATAAAACAGCGTGTGCAGCGTGTCCATGGTGTGGTTCTGTCTCAACATGTCTGTACACGGAACGCGAAAACTTCTTGCCCTCTCTCCCTAGATCCCCTTCCCTTTCACCACCGAGGCTATCAACCCTCTCCCTTCCTCTTGGAATAGTTAAGGGTTGCATCGTCGGATCGGAGGACTCCGATCCGACGATGCAACTGGAGTTCATAGACCTCCAGTATCCACCAGCGCTGAATATTCCTGACTGAAGTCTGCAATTGGAGGAGGTGATTCTTGGTGTTTCATGGCGCAGCAGCAACGATGGCTATACTGTGCCAAAACAAATATATATAGTTTGCTTTTCAGGTTGGTTACTTAAGGCTCATAGTAAGATCAAACGTACAATGCACGAAATGTTCCCATATAAATGTTGAACAAAAAACGTAAAATATGTGCAAAAACCATCTTTTTCAAACGGTTAATGACACGTTCGAACGGAGCAATAGGATGTTCGCCTAGTATGAGTGCAGGATGGAACAGGATGTGATATGTACACAACTCTGGAAAACAAGTGCGCCGGCTCTGCTCAAGTTCCGGACAGAGCCAATAAAACATGCAGCATCGTCTGCGCTTCACCACAGGGAACACAGTCTGGAACACCACCTCTGCAAAGGAGACGCCAGTGGGTCAGAAAACTGTTACCAATTCTAAGGTTACACTGGAGCAGTTCGTGGAAGCGATTTTTACGAGACGAATTTTCCCACAACAACAAGACTGGTTTTATCACATGGAGTTTTTTTGCACCTCCTTCTAGATCACATTCATGCTGCCCTGTGATTAAGAGTGCTTTCTTAGTTAGGGCCTTACATCTTGGTAGGTTATGCCAGTTAAGGTATCCGTAAGATATTTTGCAGAGGTAGCCAATTGGTCCGCTTTTTCGTTGCCTACAATCCCAACCTGGGTTGCGACCTGGCAAACTTTGATGTCATGACCGCGCATTAGCAAATGGTTGATTTGAAAACGTGATGAGAGAGCTAGCTTATTTTTGGTGTCTTTAGTGTAGCGGAGTGTGGGGATGACACGTTGTGAATCTACGAGCAAAACCGCCTTCATTTTTCTACTCTTCGCAAGCTTCTATGGTGAGGCCGATGCGGTCGGCGCACCACCCAGGTCTAGTACACCTAGCGCGGCACTGAAATAAGCGGCACTTGGAAGCAAATGGCGGCGGAGCACCCGCTCGTTGCACGTGTCCTGCACATTTTCACAACAATGGTTGGTGGTGCTTGTAACAAACGCCTGTATCAAAGGGCTTTATGAAGTTTGCATGCTGGGCAGTGCGATCTTCACAACCTAGCATTCTGAAAAAACGAAAGAGCTTGTGGCCGGTGCAATCCTCAGCGGTCGTGCGTATGGCAAGTCCTTTGGTCACTTTTCAAAACGGTAAAAAACATAGCAGCCTGGGCTGCGATTTTATAAACATAGGAACAGTGTATAAGCGTCCTTCAGCGTCTTCTAACCAACCTTAATAAAGAACAACAACAAAACAAAAACCATAGTCCACTACATTCAGTGTTTTATCAAAAACCCTAACACTGGTTTCCTCTTGGCTTTTTTGTCATTATCTTTATTTCACATTTATTGTTCGCTTTAGCGTGAGCGAGCGAGCTGAGACGCGGGGTATTTCGAAAGAAGTGAACAGCGCGCGTGTACAGCTTTTGGCGGCGCTTAAAGCTACGCTTCAATCCCCACCCCCGCCCCTTTCGATCAGGATGAGCATCGTACCGCCATGCTGTAGCGTATCACTACTGCGTGGGGCAAGTTAAAGACCCCTGGCTAGCGATTGTACTGCACTGGCTATATTTCTCACCTACAGCTGGGAGACTCGTAGCCCGTTGAGGCAGACCAAGTTCTAACTGTATAAACATACACACACACAAATATTTTTAGACCAGTGTCCGGTACCCGAGCCCCCATCGATAAAAACGGAAAATAATAATCTCAAACGCAGGCTCTTGCAAAGTGAGGGGCTGCGCTTAAAACAATATTTTTGCTTTTTACAACTCTCTTGGCATCGGTGTTGTTCTTGGAGCTCTGAGACTCTGCATTTCTGGCGTTTTTGCACTACGATATGTGCAAAAGTTTCTAAAAAACGGAGCCTTGCAAAAAGCGCAGTTCCCTCCTCCCCCTTTTACTGTGTCATGGCATCAGCATAAACAAACATGGCGGCGCTCACAGAACAGAGCAGACACTGGTCTATAGCCCCATAAAGTGGTGTCTAACAAATGGCGCGTGCTGTTTGGTTGACACCAGATAGGGCCGAGATCGGCTTTTCCCAACGGCTGTGCCGGAGAACAGCGAGATTTCATTGCTGTCTATCTAGAAAATGGTTTTAAAATGGTACACGTAGGACTTAGTGACGCCGTGGCAACGCGCAATGCCTTGCTAGCGCTGCCATGCGCCTTCCTTTCACTTTCAGGAGTATACACCTTTTCCACAAGGGGGCAGTTATCTTAAATATCGTCACCTCTCGTATCCGTTAAGACATCGTTGTGATCTCTTATGCCGCTGATAGGTGTTCACAAAAAAAATGTGTGATTGTCACACATCCTTGTTTTGCCTCAACTGTAAATTCTCGCATATTCTAGGTTGAAACGTTTTATCATTTTTTTCATCCCGCATACAATGCACGGAGCTTACGTGACTGAGAACGAAAGGAAACGGAAAACGTCTATAGCCGATTGCAAGCAGGGCATCGCGTCCCCACCGTATTTCTGCTCGTGCGGGCAAGTGCGTGCAATTACAACCTTGCCAAAGCTACGTTCACGCACCTGCTGCACATGCTTGCACGCATGGGGTTGTAAATGAGGGAGATCTCTTAATGCAGCACGCGCATGTTCGTCGCTTCGGAACGCAAGCAAATCACGCGCCATACGCGCTAACACTCAAAATTGAACCTTCCAGGATACCTTTTTTGGAACGATTATAACGATGCCACGAGCTATTCAGTAGTAGCTATCATAGCCAATCCAGCACCACGTGACCTAGAGCTCCGGCTATTTCAAGACAATACCGGACAGTCCCATCCCCTCAGTTCTGGGTTAGCAGCAATCATAGCCAATCAAGCACCACGTGACCTAGAGCTCCGGCTATTTCAACACAATACCGGACAGTCCCATCCCCTCTGTTCTGGGTTAGTAGCTATCATAGCCAATCCAGCACCACGTGATCTAGAGCTCCGGCTACTTCAAGACAATACCGGACAGTCCCATCCCCTCAGTTCTGGGTTAGTAGCAATCATAGCCAATCCAGCACCACGTGACCTAGAACTCCGGCTATTTCAACACAATACCGGACAGTCCCATCCCCTCTGTTCTGGGTTAGTAGCTATCATAGCCAATCCAGCACCACGTGACCTAGAGCTCCGGCTATTTCAAGGACAATGCCGGACAGTCCCATCCCCTCAGTTCTGGTTAGTAGCTAATCACTAGCCAATCCAGCACCACGTGACCTAGAGCTCCGGCTATTTCAAGACAATACCGGACAGTCCCATCCCCTCAGTTCTGGGTTAGTAGCAATCATAGCCAATCCAGCACCACGTGACCTAGAGCTCCGGCTATTTCAAGACAATACCGGACAGTCCCATCCCCTCGGTTCTGGGTTAGTAGCTAATCATAGCCAATCCAGCACCACGTGACCTAGAGCTCCGGCTATTTCAAGACAATACCGGACAGTCCCATCCCCTCAGTTCTGGGTTAGTAGCAATCATAGCCAATCAGCCCACGTGACCTAGAGCTCCGGCTACTTCAAGACAATACCGGACAGTCCCATCCCCTCAGTTCTGGGTTAGTAGCAATCATAGCCAATCCAGCACCACGTGACCTAGAGCTCCGGCTATTTCAAGACAATACCGGACAGTCCCATCCCCTCAGTTCTGGGTTAGTAGCTATCATAGCCAATCCAGCACCACGTGATCTAGAGCTCCGGCTACTTCAAGACAATACCGGACAGTCCCATCCCCTCAGTTCTGGGTTAGTAGCAATCATAGCCAATTCAGCACCACGTGAACTAGAGCTCCAGCTATTTCAAGACAATACCGGACAGTCCCATCCCCTCAGTTCTGGGTTAGTAGCTATCATAGCCAATCCAGCACCACGTGACCTAGAGCTCCGGCTATTTCAAGGCAATGCCGGACAGTCCCATCCCCTCGGTTCTGGGTTAGTAGCTATCATAGCCAATCCAGCACAACGTGACCTAGAGCTCCGGCTATTTCAAGACAATACCGGACAGTCCCATCCCCTCAGTTCTGGGTTAGCAGCAATCATAGCCAATCAAGCACCACGTGACCTAGAGCTCCGGCTATTTCAACACAATACCGGACAGTCCCATCCCCTCTGTTCTGGGTTAGTAGCTATCATAGCCAATCCAGCACCACGTGATCTAGAGCTCCGGCTACTTCAAGACAATACCGGACAGTCCCATCCCCTCAGTTCTGGGTTAGTAGCAATCATAGCCAATCCAGCACCACGTGACCTAGAACTCCGGCTATTTCAACACAATACCGGACAGTCCCATCCCCTCTGTTCTGGGTTAGTAGCTATCATAGCCAATCCAGCACCACGTGATCTAGAGCTCCGGCTACTTCAAGACAATACCGGACAGTCCCATCCCCTCAGTTCTGGGTTAGTAGCAATCATAGCCAATTCAGCACCACGTGACCTAGAGCTCCAGCTATTTCAAGACAATACCGGACAGTCCCATCCCCTCAGTTCTGGGTTAGTAGCAATCATAGCCAATCCAGCACCACGTGACCTAGAACTCCGGCTATTTCAACACAATACCGGACAGTCCCATCCCCTCTGTTTTGGGTTAGTAGCTATCATAGCCAATCCAGCACCACGTGATCTAGAGCTCCGGCTACTTCAAGACAATACCGGACAGTCCCATCCCCTCAGTTCTGGGTTAGTAGCAATCATAGCCTATTCAGCACCACGTGACCTAGAGCTCCAGCTATTTCAAGACAATACCGGACAGTCCCATCCCCTCAGTTCTGGGTTAGTAGCAATCATAGCCAATTCAGCACCACGTGACCTAGAGCTCCAGCTATTTCAAGACAATACCGGACAGTCCCATCCCCTCAGTTCTGGGTTAGTAGCTATCATAGCCAATCCAGCACCACGTGACCTAGAGCTCCGGCTATTTCAAGGCAATGCCGGACAGTCCCATAACCTCGGTTCTGGGTTAGTAGCTATCATAGCCAATCCAGCACAACGTGACCTAGAGCTCCGGCTATTTCAAGACAATACGGGACAGTCCCATCCCCTCAGTTCTGGGTTGACTCAGATGGCTTGTAGCGCCCTCATGATATATCTCGGCTATTCAGTGGCCCGTTTTGTTATATGTTTGCTGATCGCACGGAATAATAATTGGGGTTGTGTGGATGTTTAGACAGCGCGTAGTTGGTCACTCGGACTTTTGCATCTCGCGGCCATTGTGCATGCCCGCCGCCATAACGTATTCCTTCTGTTTTGGTTTCTCTAATTAATATTATTTCTCTTTTTCACTACCATAGCATGCAGGTAAGGCTATTGCCATTTTAGATTCTACTGTGCCCTTCTTCTCAGCATTGATGATTTTCTAAGTCTCGTCAACGCTTGTTTCAGTGTCTCGGTATCTTGGTAATACAAGATGACGGCTGTAATCTGCGCGTGTCCAAAGCATCCATGTACACAAGGCTCTATTTCACCATAAGTGCAAGCGAAGCCGAAGCCTGCAATAACGTCACACCAGGTGACACTATGTTGGCCTAGTTGCTGAGCATGTAGTGTTTGCAACGTAAACTGTATGCTGTCGCATTTTGTTTTTTGCAAGAAGTAGAATGCAAACCGGCATGGTGCAAGGACGTTATGTGCAAGCCATGTCTAGTCGCTTCAAACATGCACCAGATTGAGCCACCATTTCCGACTTTTCCTTGTTTTACCGAGATGCCGATTCACTGAAGCGGGCGTTGACGAGCCTCCCTAAAGCCTTATGCTGAGGTGAAAGACACAATCACAACTGAAGTGGCGATAACCTCACGTGCCGTGACAATGATGAAGTGAAGCGAGCGGAATAAGAGGAAACAAAAACTGAAGGTCGGTTATGGCGGTGCCCGTGTACCGCTGCCTGAAAGTGTCTATAGCACTAACTCCGCCAAACGTGTGTCTTCTTTCCTTTTGAGCTTGGCGATGCCGTAGAATCAAGAAGCTGAGCTGGATAAGCGCGTTCACGGTTGTCACTAGTTCATAATCAACGCCCACTTTGGTTCACGCACGTACCGAATGTGAAAAACATGGTATTTCTACTAAGATAGATAATTAAAAATAATATGACCTGAGTTCTCACTTTGAGATACGCCAGAGCGCTTGTTTTTTTATAAGATGGGCCAGAAAATTACCGAGGTATGAAGCGTCCGATAAAAGCCAGGGAAGCCAAATCAGCGCTGAAAGCTAAAGTCTCTGGATAAAATGAACGCTTGGCTTTTCTTACAAGTACTGAAAACCACTGTTAGCTAACGCGAGAGACACGCAACACGAGAACACGAGTAAGGGGCGCACCGCACTTTCCTTTCAAGACCCGCATCATAGCCGCTCATCTTATTGATACGCCTCCATATGCATCCAAGCGTCACTGAAGGCACGGGCTCGTGCATTGGCGTATCTGATGATTTGATGCCGCTTGCTTGACAATCAAATGCATCAAGAGGCTTTACTCAGACCATGTGACTCTTCGGTGTGACGTAGGAACTTGCGCAGCGCGGCGTTACGTCGCACGTTTTTACCGCCAGATTGGCTTCATAGGTGGGCCGTGGTCACTATACAATTGAAAGTAAAAGCTCATCGCGCGGCGACAAGTAAAATTTCGTTGCCATGGCATCATTACACAATACATGCCTCGCCCCTCAGTGGTCTTATTTAGGTGTGGTGCAGCAGACAGCAAAATCACACAGGCCATTCTCCGGCAAAACGGCAAAATGAATCTCGGCGATGTCAAGCAAAAAACTCGTGCCGCGAGTGTCTGTTCGTGAAAGCAGCAACAACAACAAATGCTCATGCTTGGTGCATTTGGTACTTGGGTCGCCATCTCGTTGAACCCAGTAAAAATACATCTAGCGAAAACTGCCATGTCAAATTTATTTACACAAATACACAAATACCAAAACATTTAGGATTCTCGTAAGAATCTTGCAATAAAGATAGGAGACACCTCTAGAATGTACTACCATTTGTTTCGCCACTTTTATCACCAATGTGTAAATTTAATTTCAAAGTTGCCTCAAAATGCGCTCAAAATTGTCAAAATGGTCATATATCTGGATTTTATTAGAAATCTCCAGCGTTCTAAGTGGAAAACTCAAGGGTTTTACGACCTTCATTACATTTTATTACTGAATCTCAAAACTAATAATCAATACTCTGATGCATTCGTGAAGCCGAGGTTTCTATAGAGAAATTTGCCCATTGATTGACGAGCTGGTGAAACGGCGAAGAAAAGGAAATTTTTTTTTTCGACTGTCAAAGGTCAAGCAATATGTGGATCTTATATACAGTTCTATAAGGCTGATTATTTTGAATAAAAATATTCAAAACCAAAAATCACGTTCGTTTTTTTTTCCCAAATCAAGCTATTTTAAAACGGAGGTAACGCCAACAGTGAACCTTTGGTTTTGGTACAATTTAGTCTTCATGGATGAAGATGCCGCGGTGAGCTGTGGCGGCACTTTGTGGTTTGAGATCGTTGTATCATAGTTGTACCAGTTCACGACTGCAAGAAGCCAAGACATTTGTGCTTTGTATGCTGCTTGTCAAGCTACTCCGTGAATTGGTTGCCACGCTTCACGAGAAGTAGGGATAACATTGTTGATTGCCAATCGTGTTGAGAGTGGCGCTATCGCATTACGAAGAACAATAGTTTTGACGTATCGCTGTTACGTACCAAGTCAGACCAAACACTGTGACAGGCATGACGCGGACGCCATAAGCTTTATTTACTCTGGACATGGCACAAATATGGTCAAGCTCGAGATAGGCGTAAACGTGACGAAGTCTTGGCCTCGCGCGTTTACCGATGTATTTGTTCCCGTGTATTCTGGCACAACACTTCAGTTCACCACAAACACAGAAAGGTATCGTTGGATGAAGGGCTCGATAGATGTACAGAAAAGATCAGGACGTGCTAGATAAGATCTGATTTGAAGGAGTACCGAAAACGGCAGCACGTTAGACTGGAACAGTTTCTGCAGCTCCATTCATGAGTGAAACCAAGAATTGCTCCCCCGAACGCACAAAACGATTGATGCGACATATGCAAACATAATAAACTGGAACAAAGAGTTCCGCACAAATCGCACAACTTATACAATCATCAATACCAAAATGTCGTGAACGTCCCCTGTCACGCCAGGAGTCCCACAGGAAACCGTACTGGACCCATTATTATTTTTAACTTACAACAATGATTTAGCAAAGCGTCTATCATCCCCCACGCGTCTTTTCGCATATAATTGCTTCATTTACAGATCTATCAGAACAGCAGATTATCATACAACACTTCAAGATGACCTCAGTGTAATTGGACATTAGTGTAAGGATTGCCAGATGAGCCTAATCATAGAAAAGTGTAAGCTGGTAACATGCACTCGTCGTACCACCTCGTCTATATTTCACCAACTCAAAATCTATACCATTGGTGACTGCACATTATATAAGTACCTAGGACTTCACCTCACCAGTGATCTCACATGGTACAATCACATTAACGAAGTTGTCCTAATAGCTAACCGAACACTTGGATACTTAGAACGTAACCTCAAACTCTATTCACCCGGAATCCAAAGGCAAGCTTATAGAACCCTGCTTCTGTCCCATCTAGAATGAGCATCATCGATTTGGTCACCGTTTGAAGGTTATCTCTCTAACCAATTAGAAGAGATGCAAAACAGAGCACTGAGTTACATTTACTCTGACTATTCTTCCTATACCAGTTTCACTTCATTTCGTAATCCGGTTCGTCTCCAAGCCCTTTCTTTTCGTCGAAGACTCTCCCAACTTGCCCTTCTTCATAAAAAATAGAATCATATTCCGCAGATGAAAATGGTTTTCAGCGCCGCAGATCGAGTTTCTGCAAGGGTTGACAATGTGTGTAAACTCGAATTTGTCCACACTTGATACTCGTTCTTCGTAAATTCCATGCCACCTCTTTTTATTGACGATCAGAATTCATTACACTAGCAATAGAAACTAACATCTCTAAATTTTGTGAACTTTTCATTGTTTTCTTGAATGACATGAACGAGTTACAAAATTGTATAGTCTTTCGTGAACTTGTGGTTATTGCCATATAACGTTTGTACCATGATTTGTTTTCTTGTTTTCTTGTGCTTTTGTTGTTTATACCCTGTCTTATTTCTCTCCGTTGTGTAATACCAAGAAACGGGTCATCATGGTAAATAAAATAATTTATATGAAATTTATTTTTCTTCGGAGAAAAACAAAAAAACTAATCTTGTTGCGACATTCAGCGCTTTTTAAATCAATCCCCGCCAATTTTCACGAGCGAAAAGCGCTTCGCTATTTGCGTCCACGCGTCAGCGTATTAAAATCAAATTGAATTTCTATTGCAATAAACCTTTCTGAAAAAATAAAAAGATATATATGGGATTCTGTGTTAATGATATAAAGAATGTTTTTTTTTCAACAACTTAGAATTGAAAACAAAGAAGAGCGGACTTTGTTCCTTTCGAACAATCTCCTGAGGAGCCTTAATTAATTGATGTCACGGTCCGCGTGACAAAAAATCTGTTTTGCTTTTTTTCCCCCGCAGTCAACAGTGTTTCTTGTCATCGGTACAGGGGTGATTTTTGCTGAATCTGTTCAATTATTTTGGGCGGCGCGCAAACGCCACTTCGGGCTAAAACGTCGTCCTCATTAACTGGAAGACACCGGACATGTGGTTCCATTGTTAACCTGAACCTCAAAATTGTATTTCTATTCATTTTAACGTTTCGTCTGTACAAAAGCCGCAGGAACGTGCTGCCTAGCTCGGAAGAGTCGCCCTTTAGTCGCATACGCATGATGACGGTACCTTTATTTTTTAAAGTTTGTTGGCACAAGTTCGCCTTATTAAAATGGTATTTTTAGCTTCACATTTGTCTCCTATTTTTATTTGTGACAATAATAACGAGACAAATCTTTATCAGGACAATTCCGTCTCGCAAAATTGTTTATATAAATAGGTGTTCATATTAACGGGCTCTGACTGTGGTTATAAAAGACAAATATATACTAATTCTCAATCTCTTCATCTACGTTTCCGTGATATATTCAAATACTTTTTTCTCTTGTGAATGAAGATAACAGCTTTGTTCTGCATTCATGAAATACAAGAAAGAGGCGCTGTAAAACAAAATCGAAGTTACACGGGCTGTTTAACGAAAAGATTCCGGTTTCTTGCGTCCCTGTCTTTCTTTTTTTTAGTTGAACAGCCATTTTCTTGTTGCTATTATTATTATTATTATTATTATCACCATCAGCAGTAATATTTTTATTATCAATATTTAAACCCCAAATACATATACGACCAAACACGAATTATGATCAAAGGGAACACTTCGTTTTTTTGTTTCTTTTGTTGGTTCGTACAAATCTCTGGGGCTTAAATGGAGACAATAATAATCTGAGCAGTGCAAAATGTTTTAAGGTAGTGTTTGGGCCGTTGGATGTCTTTCTTTTATGAAGACAAAGCCGTTAAGGCTCTTATCTTTTTTAAATACCTTTGCATTATTTTATTTCCGCTCCTACACCCCCCCCCCCCCCCACCACCGTTTCGTCAGGGTTAGCAGACATTATCTTCAAAAAAGGCTTATATTAGTATTTTTTCGACATTTACTAACATCGACTCAGCGCGCGCTTTAAACACTTAAATGTCCAGACGATCTATATATTTAAAGTTTCGTCACTCTTTGTTTTGAACACAAAACTCTTCTTTCCGCAGGAACCAGTATGCTTGGGATAAAGAGTGTGGTTAAAATAGCAGTATATACAGAAGTGCTAGATTAAGAACAAAAAAGCAGAAATTCGTTCCGAAATGCGGTTTGTTACGAATTAAGGTAGCGGTTTACTGAACACAAACAAAACCTGAAAAGTACAATATTGTAGCAGCGTGACGAGATAGAGAGCTGAAACAAAAACCTGGCGAAAATTGAGCCAAGAAAATAAAGTGTAGACATACTACAAAAAATGTGGGCTTTGATGAAAGTTTTTTTTTGGTTCTCAAGAAGTTCCACAATACTTTTGTTTTCCTGTTTCCGTTAGTTTGTATGCAATAGTGCTTAATCGGATAATCAAATTGATAAAAATAATAACGCAAGACCCACTGCCTTAATAAGTTTACGCGCGTGTCCTCACGTGATGTATTTGAACTTAATTTAATTTTTTTCGTTTTCTATGAAGCTTGGTGGCATAATAATGAATTGTGGTGTTTAGCATTAAAGAGTCTAAGACGTTGTCTCCTGGCGTTTTGTAAATACTTATGAAGATGTGAATGATTTGGCTTTCTGTGTTGACTAGACGTGTGCGTTAAGAATTATTGAATTTTTATGTATCTCGCATTAAATGTTTTTATGATCCGAGCCTCATATTTTGAGAAAACGATAGCACGTAGAGCAAAGCCTGCCACTATTTTCGTATTATTTTGTCAATATACCAGCCTTATTGCAGATTTATTAAATTAACAATAGTTGCCCTGAATTTGTAAATTTAGAGAGAACCTTCCCGATAACTCAAAGCGGCAGACGACGTTTCACTAAATTTCTTAGTTTCTTCAGGACAATGAAGCTATCGCATACCGAAAGGTATGTAACTTATAGTCTAACTACTATTTTGGCTATCTAGGAAGCAGCTATCTCATTGACTGCTTTTATTGCACCTAATGAATTGGACATGCTTAATATAAAAAAACAATTTTTGGTATGTTAAACAATGTGCAGTTAATGAACGTTCATGTAAAATAGCTTATTGTTTTCTTGTTAGGAGTTAGGAGAACGTAATCAAACACTTATCACCCACTGTCCAAAAATTCTTTGCATGTCTAAGCAGCAATGGTGTAGGTCGTGCTCCATCATCAGGCTATAAATAGCCTATTCTAATAGAAGATGCGTCAGTAAAGGAAACCTGGAATGACAAAAAGTTTTACTTGTTATGGAAGCAGGAGCTATTGGTCGAGTGGTACCTCAGCAAGTTATATAAACGAGAATTGTTAATAAATATATTCAACTATATATATTTTTTTCTGTTATACAGCCTCCAAGGATTCCCGAAGGAAACTTTCGGTTGATTGTTAGAGCAAGATAACATAGAAAAAATGACGTCTACGCAATATAAACAAAACAATAATGATATCTGCTGTGGCGGATGTCGGGCCATGCAGTAATAACCTAAAAACTAACAAACAATACGTAAACAAACACAAAAACACTATTAAGTGTTTTTGTGTTTCGTCTTCTATAATCAATGTACGTTAACTCAGCCTACATAATTCCGCAATATCATTCTGCCTTTCACTACTGAGCGGCGGTATTACGCTGGCAAGGTCCCAGCAAATCCAATCTAGGAAATGGGAGCCACGGACTCCAGATGAAGTGTCAGGGCGCCTATGCCATATGTTTTCTTGGTGTCTTCAACGACGTTTTCAACTTGTGAGCCAGCGTGTACAGACCGTTCAAATGAGGAACTTCTAGTCGTTGCCATTTTCAGTGTTCAGAGGATGTTGCGTATTTTGGCCGTTTTCAGAAGTGGCGATCCCGTTAGCTTTGAACGGTGGATATGTAAACGTCGGGACTGCGTTCGGTACTGTAGATTATTACTCGCTCACACTTATACGTCATTTAATACTAGGTGCACAACGCTGTCAAAGCTATTCCTTCGAGAGTGTGGCTTCGTTTACCCTGTCTTCTTCGCGCGAGCGCGTTCAGATCCATCGCTAAATCAAGTCACAAGCTCGAGCCAGCAGATTTCACAGCGTTGAACATTGAAAAGTGCTCGCAAAAAAAAAAACTTCTGAGAATCTTGTTGCTCCATTGTGGTGGCATTGCGTACTGCGCCCTCTTGGATGTGAGTTTCAAGAGCGTGCATTATAACAACCTAATTTTCCCACGATCTACGGCACGTACATTCTATTTACTGTAGAATTCCGACGAGATGTTTAAATGACTGTCTGCAACATGCGATTGGAACAGACCTGCACAAATACTAATTTGGGAACATTATTGGGCTACATTAGTTACGCAACTATTTTCACATTGGAAACATTATGTGGTGACTGCGCAAATACACCCCTGCGTAAAATAGTTGTTTTGAATGAAAATTTTTTATTTCAGAACTGCGATTTATCTTAGAACATATTCTGCCTAATAGTCAGAACGCGTAAAAGAAAGTAGGAGCCCTTAAATGATTTACTAAAGAATATTGAGTAATTAAGGAGGCCCACAATTTAAAATATATATTGAGTGACATTTATGTGTTGCGATGTAATATATACCTTAATCTGTTGAAAGACGCTAACGTCTTCAAGAGATGCATGCCTTATAGATGCCTGCTAATCAGTCTGGTTGTTAGACTTAAAGCGAACAGTTAAAATTTAGTAACAAGATAACCTAAAACATTGAGTAATCGACATTCAGAAAGCTACAGCCGAAATATCCTCACATTACCTAAGCTGATCGATGACAAAAGACCGCTATGAAGTCTTCTCTAGCTCCTGTTGGAAGTAGTTCGACAAGGAAGATGAAAACCAATGTAACAACAAAAAGCACAATGATAAAATTACCTTTAACTACAACAGTCATGATTGAACTGAGCCTAGACGTACCCTCTACGATATCAAGAGTCACTCCATTACAGACACTGATGATACAGTTAAGCACGCAGTGTTGGCACGCTAAAAAAAGTATTTAATTGAGGAAACAAAGCAAAGCACTTATGACGTATTCAGGGGTTCATTTTCTGGCAAATTATCCTGCAATCTTCGCGTGATCAAAGGTGGACCACTGTGCGCCTTTCTGTTGTCGATGTTTAGGTGAGTACTGGCAATATTTGGCCACATTGTTTGCCTAATCTGCACGATATTGGCCTATCTCTTGGACAAATCGTATCTGATATCGTGATATTCGCATCTGAGAACAGAACCAAAAAGTCAAAGCTTACCGATAGTGAGTTTAAGCCAAAAATGAATCCTTTAACCCATATCTCCGCCTAGAAGAAGGCAAGAACAACGATAATAATGTTGTTAGAATAAACTAGCAGGTAAGGAGGAATCCGAAATCCTTAAGGCGGGCATATTTTTAGCGGAAGAATTCATCCAGCCGGTGCCAGGTAGCCCCCCCCCCCACCCCCCCCCCCTCGACCCATCCCGCTCCTATAAGAGAAAATAAATGAATATATATACGTGGTGCTTCACGAAAGGTGGACAAATTCGATATTGCGAAAACTACGCGTCGCAACAAAAAAAGGCTTGTGTCTTTCGGTCCTGGGCCAGAGCCTATTTAGAAAAATTTTTATAGTCCGGGATAATTAGATTGTTAATTATATTTGCGTAATTAGCTTTTTCAATGTTGTGTTTGAGGGCACGGTTACAATTAGAAAATTGCTCAGCATCATCGATAAACACTAAATCAACAAATTGCAGGACGGTAGAAGGCACGCGCAGCATTTTCGGCTTTTTGAAAAACCGCACAAATTCGACCAGATTTAAGTTTCGGTTTGCAATCGGAGCACATCTTGGCCCCGACGGCACCGCGCCCCGTGGAGAAATAGTTCAACCAGCCTCTGATGCGTTGGGCGTGGAGCAGCAATAAAAAATATATAAGTACACTATACTACATATCGCGGCACAACAGCTATATCCACGGATTCCTGGGGCAGCTACGACCACGATACTTCTGACCAGCAGTGCTCCACAAGCGATGCGTATAGACCTTTCCATCTTCAGTCGCATGGCCGCTGTCACCTTGGAAGCGACTTATTTTTCTCGGGCTAATATTTCGAGATTTAGGTCAAAGCTAAAGCTTTGGAAAAATTCGCGGGTTCTAATTTTCGCGACGCGGTGGGATCTCAATATAGATTATTACAATGTGTTTACTTTTTATCGGAATTGTTCGCGGGACCTATTTTTCGTGAAGTATAGGTGATTCGCGAAAATTAAGTCGTTTACAGTATCTATGCAGTTCGTGTATCCCGTGGGGTGAAATATTTTGGACGGTTAAGACCTTTGTAGATTGACATGGCTGAGTGTATGGTGCCGTAAAAAGATCAACATAAATGAAACAAACATTCATTGAAATGAAAATGAAACAAACAAACAAACATGAACAAACAAGGAGGTGTAGTCTATGAGATACCCTTAGCATGTGGTTTTAGATATGTGGGGCAAACTTCGCGGTGCGTGAATGACAGACTGACTGAGCATAAAAGAAATGTAAAAAACGGGGCACCGAACTCGGAGATCGCCAAGCACATGGCTGAGTGCAACAATTGTAAGGTGTTTTGGTCGGAAACGGAGGTAATACATCGAGAGGAGAATGAGATAAAAAGGGTAGTGAAGGAAACAGTCCGAATTAAGTCGATGGGAAATTGTATTAGCCAGCCATCAATGCATCTAGGAGAAAGCTCAAGAAAATTCCTCAAGATGTAAACCCCCGGTTTTTTTTTTTTTTTTAGCTATCTAGCACTTTGTGCGCTGCCTACAAAGATGCAGTACAGGTGCAGGACATATTGGTTGTTCTGGTATTCCTTGTTACTTCTTTCAAGTGTGTAGTTGAGGTTGGAACTCTTGCATTCTCCCCTTTTGTGTTTTTGGGTCATGGTTATCCTCTTCCGCTTTCCTTCAAAGTGTAGTGCGGGTTAGAATGACCGTGTGCCGTTTTTTTTTTTTTGTGACTAAGTACCGGCTAGTTTAATGGTTTGTTGTTTGGCTTTGTGTAATTAGGTCTTGTATGCCCTCTTTCCCTTTGGTTCCGTGTGTTTGCGGGTTTGGGAAAAAAACCTTTTAACGGTTCATTGTCGACTTTGTGTATTCGGAGGCTTATCTTGTCCTTTTGTCTGGCTGAAAGATTTTTCTTTTGTAATGTTTTGGGCCTATGTTTGGCTTAGAGTATTCCGGGTGTTATTGTTGTCATTGGTCGACTTGGTTGGTAGGTGGGACGTGGTGTGTGGACGTGGTGTGTATAAAAGTACATACGATGGAATAAAATCCTTAGCTGTGTTTGAGACGTCGCCTCCTTGTGGCCTCTTTTCTTCTCGTCCCTTTTCCGAAATACCCCAGTCTCGGGTTAAACAAAACTATGGTTAACTTCCACCAGCTCGCCTGCACCCTTACAATTTTTTCAATTCCAATTGTATTTTTCTGTGGCACACGGACTCACCAAAACAACTTTCTTTTCTTTATTTTTGTTCCCAAAAATAGTACAATGCATTCTTAATATATTTTTGACGGCTAAGACCTTTGTAGATTGACATGGGTGAGTGTATGGTGCCATAAAAAGAGCAACATAAAATGAAACAAACATTCCAGTTGTGTTTGTTCTGTGGCGCACGAACTCACCAAAACAGCTTTCATTTCTTTATTTTTGCTCCCAAAAATAGTACAATGCATTCGTAAAATATTTTGGACGGTTAAGATCTTTGTAGATTGACATGGCTGAGTGTATGGTGCCATAAAAAGATCAACATAAAATGAAAAAAAAAAAAAACACATTCCAGTTGCATCTTTTCTGTCGCGCACGGACTCACCAAAACAGCATTCATTTCTTTGTTTTTGTTCCCGAAAATAGTACAATGCATTCTTAAAAACCCCGAGAAATTCCATTCGCCATAGAACACAAAATAAAAAAAAAATAGAAGGCGTCAATTTAGCCTCCACCAGCGTCGGGAAGTGCGCCTACGCAGGCTGCCACAGCCCACTGACTAGAAATCCCACAGGCCAGCGCAGTCGGGCAGCAGTGACGTACCCTCTCAAAACCAGGGACGCGCGCTGTAAATCGCTTCGTTCGAGACTGCCGCTGGAAAGGTCTATTGAATTACATCACGATGTGCGTAACTCGGCCGTTTATTTTATAGCACGATCTGACAATTTTTACCGTCGGCGTACCGAATGCGTGAGGAAGAGGCACAGGAATGTATTGTAATTGATTTACAATGATTGTCTTTAGAAAACCAGTTCCATTCACCTAATCTATTTTAACACGAGATGGAGACTTCCCGCGCAATGCATTGCCAACTTAAGAGTACCGAGGTCTAGAATAGCGTAGTCTGCTCTAGGCAGACGTTGGGGAGCATGAATCACCACAATGAATGCCGGTTTCCATGTGAATTGCGCTATTCCTGTTGAATATGTGTTTCTTTTAAAGTACATGTATGGGTTCATCAGCGTGGAAAGTCAACAAATCAAGATACTCCAACCCGGATACTTACACGATACTGCTACTCTGGGATGCCGTGAGGGCAGATCGACTTTCCTAGTTATGATGCTCAAACTGTTTGTTAACAGGAGAAGTGAGACAAGTGAAAGAAACTGTTCAAATATATGCCGCGAGTGGAATAAACGGGTATAACCGAGCAACGCAGCCGAGTGCGTGTTATAAGGCGCTCTTCTCGGCAGTGTGGGTTCACCCATATAAATGTTATGGGGGGGGGGGGGGGGGGGGGAGGAGGAGCAGCGGAGGGGGGGGGGGCCGTGGATATTAAGACGTTAATATTACAAACTTCTAGCTCAGTCATCTTCGACTCAAACGTAGTAGACTCTGCAACACCAACAAACGATCCGCACCACGACAGGGACAGCATCAGCCGCAGCGACACTCCTTTACTGATGAGGTATAGCGACTCTCAAGACACTTTCCGTGTACTTACGAGACTCTCCGCCCTAACCCAACGGATATCGCGACTGGGCAGTGTATCGCTGAACTTTTAGGTTATTCAAGTAATGCTTTATTTGCGATATTTCTTGCCGTTAATCGGAAGTTTGTGCTCGAGAAAGTCAGGAAAAAGTAAATAAAAAAATGCATGCTTTATGATTTCTGGCGTTTTTATATCTTTTACGACAGACTTGCACAGTAAACAACTTCAACATGCTTGTTATTGTCATCGAGGATGGTTATACTGCTTAAATAGCAACTAAAAATTAATTCACTTTAATGGGCTTCCCGTGTTAATATTTAGGTGGGCATCACAACGCCAAACTAAGAATGGGACTGCAATTTGCCATTTATGACATAATAAAAAAAAAGGTAGTTTTAGCGTCTTTTACGCATGATGACGGGAGAAACATCAACCAATAAATGTATCGTTTGATAAGTCTATTATTAGGCGGCGATCTGTCGGATGTATGGGTACTCCATCCTTAGATCCAATCAGTAAATAATGTTTTTGAAAGCTGTGGATTGTGCTAGATAACAAAAGCTATGTGGGACCAGCGGTTCTGCCCACCACATCACGAAGATTATGAAAGTATCCGATCTAATATTAATCGCTTTGCTTAACGTTTTACGCGTATGAAACGATACAACGCAACCTTCCGTAAGAAGAAACAACAACAAAAACAACAAGCATTTAATAAGGGTCCAGCTCAGCTGGAAACCGGCTTCGCGTGGTCGAGATCCATGCTTCTACGTGCAACGTAGCAGACGACGCACGGCGGTATCCCCACTTTCGCGTGTTTCCAATTTAGGCCACACGGTGGCGACACGGTTCGATCTAGAGGCGATTCTCTGAAGGCACTTCGGTGCTCCTCGCCTAACTACCGTTTTCTTGATAAATGTATGACCGCACGACTGTTTTTTTTTTTATTTAAGTGGACACTTTTGTCTGAGTAGCTAGCTTAAACCTTGGCCTCAATTCTAGGATTAGAAGGCCAATATGGCCCTTTGGTCCTCGTCTTTTTGGAGTAGTGGGCGGTTGTGGCGGACGCTGTTTTGTTTGAAGTAAAGCTCAAATAGACACCGAATGTATAACCGTGGCCTCATGTTGTACGACGTAAATTGTGTTCTGAATTATTCCGACGTGACGGTGGTTTAAATGTCAACGAGGCTCTATAGTGCATTGGGACCTTTATTATAACGCGATGCCTGTCCAACGCTTCATTTACTTTACAGTCAGCACCGAGCAGCGACACGGTTAGAAAATGTTGGTCCTGAAGCACCGTTTACAAAGAAACAGTCCTACGGGCGTCGCCAGATGTAACAGACGGGACGGAGCTGCAGTGTTCTACAAGGGGCAGAAGTGGCAAAAGCGAGGCCAACATCAATGGGAGGCGCTGTGCCGAAAAAGCGGACGGCCGCACAGTAGCGCTGCAGTCGATAATTGGAGGAGAAAATGGCTGCATTGATTGCTTCCTCTCGCATTAGCAGCCATCGGGGGCTCTTGGCGGACGCGCTTAGTCTAAAAGATTGGATGTGCTGATCCCTCCAAAACATTAACTGCTGAAGTGATAGCATTTTCTTTTGTCACTAGGCTGCATTTTTTTGTTAGGTCGCTTAATCGTGCCAAAGTACAGAAGCTTGAAGCGGCGAAATACCTGAAGCTCGATCGTTCGATCCGCAGTTTTCTCATGATAAGTATCTGTTATTTTCAACACACTCAGCAGATTCTGCTTTTGTAATTGTGCCATGCAGTTCTGTGGTGCGCAACTGATTGTATTATTTTACTATATACTTTCTTGTGAATATTTTTATTGTATGGCTGTGTGTTTTGTTTGTGTTGTAATGGTGTTAGACTGATGCACCGTTTTTTCTCACTTCGTTCTGTTTTATAAGATGCATAAAGTCCGATGCAGCTCTAAGGGCACATCTTTTCAAGCTATTTCTTTTGCCATGCATGGTGCATGCCAGGCAGAGTTTTCCTGCTCAATATCATCTTCTTGTAAAATTGAGCCATTTTCTTGAGCCATTGGAAAGTGAAATTGTCGGAAGTTGTCCCCCTCATTTATTTTGTCGCGCTCTCAGTGGCATTCATTTCTTCGTATAAATAAATGTTATGTGTAGTCAGGGTGCGAAAAAAATCAGAATATTTGTTTAATCGAGTTGAATTTTTCATTTGAATCAATATTGCGTGAACAAATAATCTTCTAAAAATTAGTGACGTTTCTCACTGAATGTGTGTGCGTTCGTGTGCGTCTGTTTCTTTATGGATGTCTGGTGTAAATGCTTCCTGTTCGATAATTCTTTACTTGAAGTACAAAATAAATACCCATGAGAAGTGCACTGATAGGGAAAGGTAAATAAAAACGTCTTCAGGTGTGTTTTGGGGGAAAGTGTTTGATTAGATCATTATAGACAAATCGGTGTGATTAAAAACCTTATAGCCAATTTCGTCCAATTTAAATAATGATTCAACTACAGATTTCAATTATATTGATTTCTGTTATTCGCCCTCTTGTGGTACAATTATATCAAATCATGCGGAATTCGTTGTTGTTATCTTGCTATGGCAAAGCATGAAACCAAATATTTTTATTGGGAGTTAGGGCTACAGATCAGCGGAATACCAAATTTAAGAACACAAACGTAATGCGACGTTTTCATAAACGAACATTGAGCAGCTAAGAAAAACCAGGCATAGCTTTTATTTATCTCCCCAACTTGCAAGACAGTCCGCCAGTGATGAACATGACACTAAAATAATTTTGGTGTGTCAGTAGTTTTAGGTTATCGGGCAGAAGTAAACTGAAGAGAAATACCAACCGCGTTTTTTCTCGCTGCAATAATAAACTACCCATCACCGAACCCTCAATCAACGTTGGAATGGCAAGCTGGCTGTTGGGATACGATTTCGCAACTGAGCGTGTAAGCTTCAAGGACGCATGAGCGTGAAAAGCATCTGCTTCAAGGAACGGGCAATTTGTTATTAAAACTTTCCGGACATTGCACGTAAGTTGTATAATCCCCAGTTCTGAATCTTAGCACGTCATCCGAATATCTGGAGCTACATTCGAGCGGAGACAGCTGACTGAGCATTCGCCTATAGTTTATTTGTTGTTGCTGCATAGACGTGTAGTGTTTCAAAGTTGCACTTGCGTCACGTTGAACATCAAGAAACACATCGCCACTGCATGACACCTTCCAAGCATTTCAAACACTCTTTCGTTCAGTCTCTCGACTGCATAACTTATGAAAATGGTGTATAAATTGGTGTGGTATTGTCAAAAGCCGAGGCTAGTCTGTTTTTGACAATAGCACATCCTTTTATGAGTAGCCGACGCCCTATGTTGACAGCGCTACTGGGCGGGGAAACTACGCCAGCGGCTCACAGTGGCATCCGCTTCGGAGGCTTCATGGAAGACGCGCTGCATTTGCCACAGCTCCCCTTCTAGGGCCCCGTAACAGAGCGGAGCCGGTGAAGCAGACGACACTTGAGCCGCTACCGCCCTTCCACCCCATGACATGCCGTCATTAGAAGGTTTTCGTGTATTGCGTTTCCCCCGCCACTAAGCCCTCCGCAACAAGGAGCCGCCACTGCGCCTAAGCACCGATGGCCTTGACTGTAGAGCTGCGGGGCGGCAAAAATGATCTACAAAAACTTCCTAATGTACCACGTGACGACACGGGAGCAATATTTCCCGCCGTAAGCAATATTTCAGATTTGGTTCGTGGTGAGTTTTAAATAACGGTTGTACGAAAATTATCTAGCTTTCTTAGATACAAATTACGTAAATTTGGTTGTTACTACTTTTAATTGAATTGTAGAATATTTCTTTCGGAACAACTGAAAGGGGGAAAGAGACTAAAAGCACAAATTCCCGACAAAGGTCTCTTTGTATATCTAGTTTCCAGTTTGTACATACAGTACGCAAGAATAAAAAAAAAAATCATTCAGGTCTACTATTCGTAGATAGTTGCACAGTGGTAATCACACCTGTCTATAATGGTGGAGTGTGCAGCTTTCCATGGCTGGTGCTTGACTGGTGGCATTCGCGGCAAGTAATTTACTACCTTTGGGAAACAGGGGACAATCCGCTCGAAGGATGTCTTGCCCTTTCCTCCGGGCTGCTGACAGACTCTAAGCCGCTTGGTAAGAGCTATGGTGAGTAATTCTAAAGGCAAAGCATTAGAATCTTACTTCTCCTTAATGGTGACATTGTTGACACACCCATGGGCTTTATTTATGTTTTTCTATTCTATCTATAAGGATCTATGACGTTCACGACAAGCGTGATAGCAGCCTCCCGCGTTCAATGCCCTAGTGGAGGGAGCAGGAAATTCCTCGAGCGAGCGATTCCATGTTCCCCCACGTGACTATATTAGTTGCTACAATTGACACCAGTCGAGCGCTTGCTACAGAAAGGAGGCGCGCTCCCGCCTTATGAAAAAGTGTGGTTATCGCCGCATATGAAACAAAACAGAGATCCTATTTAGTTTTAAACAAACTCTACAAAGAGAAAAACAACATCCTCAAAGAGGAAAACAACATCCTATGAAGATTTGCAATCGTGAAATCGCGTAAAGCTCTATTTTAAATTTGTAGACAGTATTTCTTGAAAATTTACACAGGCTCCGATAGTATTCAATATTTGAGTCCCTTGGCCTTGGTAGTTTTTAGTTTGCTTCGCATAGTTTATACGAATTTGTGAAAGTCGTCGCAAAGAGTGCCTAAATATGTGTTTATGCATTGCATCACATTATTTTATACTTAAAAGTTTTCGTTGTGAATGAGTTGCATCAGCTTGGGAACTCGCAAATCTGCTTAGCTGTGAGTATTCTGTGTTTTGTGAACATAAGTTCGGTGGGCAAGTTCTGTACATTGCCTAACCAATTTGCAATTATCCGTAACATTTTTGTTTTGTAAAGTGATAACGTTGCTGTAAATTATAAGGGGTGTTATTCTCCATGCTGGAATACAGTACCGTACCTTTGAGTAAAAATACAGTGTTTACTCGTTTTTAAACATGTAGGATTTAGATGTCTTGTTTTATAGAAACAACCAACTGCCCGAGAAAGCTCGGTCTCATCTTCTTCACATGCACATTCATACTGAGCTCCTATACGGTTAAACCAGACACCTAAAATGTTTTGCTCGTAAACGTGGTCTAGAAGTGTATTTTCAAAATATAAAGTTATGAAATTATCATCTTCTGTACTTATTGATGCCAAAAGTATAAATTTGGTATACTTCAAATTTAGTTGCAGTTTACTTTTTCCGGAGCCATACAGCTAATTTAGCAAGACAACTATACTCCCTTTTTGTTGACTGTCGTCCCCAGCTAGATTCTCAGAAATAGGAGGGGGGTGTAGTATTACACCCCTTGCTTCCATATATAACACCCCCAAAGCTACAATTCCACGTGCGGTCCGCTGACTTCGAACCGACGGTACCAACTTTCACGAGCGACTTGATAGTCTAGTGATACAACTTACTAAAATAGATAATGCACCCATTGAAGACTACAGGAGAACACTGAAGGGTTCGTTGGCCTTGCTGCCAAAGCCTCAGTGGATTTTATTTACGTAGTCTTTGATACGTACTCTCTCTATTTAGTAAGTTATGTCTCAGCAGTTAAACCGCTTGAAAAAGTTTGTATCGTCACTCCAACCCCCATGGACTAAACGTCGAAATGCAGTTTTGGGGTGTTATTTATGGAAGAAGGTGTTGCAAGTACTACAACCCCAATTTTTGATAATGGTATACCTAATAGACGTACGAGGTATGGGCGACAAAAAATAATAAAAACAAATTTCAGCCTATAACTCGTAAAATATTAGAGGGGAGGCGAAACAAGAATGCGTGACGGTTGAGCTTATTGGCGACTCCAGCGAAACCGACGCCGCGTAGCGGCAACGCCGAGAAGCTTAGGAGAGGAGGTCGTTTCGACTCTGTCGTCTGCTATCGTTGCTTGGTTCTCGTAGGCAGCATAGAAACAAACATCTTTTCCAGTACTTATTTTTATGCTTCCGCCGTGTCATTCCTACACGCTGACTAGAAGAAGGCTTCTACGGTCGAAGAATCGCTTTGCTTTTTTATATGTAGCACCGAGTTTACGCTGCAGTGCAAGAAATTTATGGTGGTCCGCGTGCTGAACGACGAAAACGACCTCATTTCGTCCGCCATTTTGCCTGACCACTGGAGTCTCGAACATCCTAAGTGCCTTCTATTGGCGTGGCGCCGGCAAAGCAATGTATTCGCCCATACCAAAAGTGACGACTTTCAACACGGCGGCGCCCTTGTGGCCAAGGTTATATAGACACTCTGCTGCAGCTGTGCACGGGCGCCACCATAACTGTCCTTCAGATTTTGTTTGCTCTTATTTCGTTTACTCCACTTCGCTATTGCCTAGCAGGCCAGGATATTGTCATCTTAGATTCTCTTGTGTCTCTCTCCTCAGCATCGGCCTTTGCAGATGTTCTTCAACACCCGTTTGAGTGGTTCGGTGTCTCGGTAAGAGAAGAGAACGTCAGCAATGCTGGCGGTAATCTGGCGCGTGTGTGCCAGTGACACTACTGCCAATGACTCTAACGTGTTTTGTTTGTTTTTTAGAAGCAGGGATGGAATATGTTTTGGTGTCTTCAAAATACGGGATAATATCAGGGGATCTTGAGATCAAGCGGCGCCGAGAGTGCATAACTGTGGCGGTTATCCGCTTTCCAAGTTTGCTACCGAAAAAAAAAAAGGAATCACGCACAGGGGATGAACTGCAATCCTGTGTTGTTTCAAAAGTGTTGTAAGTTGGGCGAGTTCATCCTGTGTTGTTTTTTTGTTTTGTTTTTTCTGTATGTGCGTGATCGGTTCAGCCGGTGATAAGATACCCACAAATACAACGAGCGCCGTATTAATGTACTTTTGGTGCCACTAAGATGGCTGAGTCGGATTGTAGCCTCGGCTGTGGTAGGTCCTAAAATAAAAACAAAAACAAGAAATAGATGGCCCACTGTAGTGAGTATTGCGCAATCGTTTGCACCTTTTTTTTTAAATTAGGAGGCTTTATAATAACGAGGTGAACACACGAACGAACACACTGTATCAGGCATGCACGGGCATCTCGCTGGCTACCCCAAGTTCAGCACAAAACGTAAGAAATAAACGAATATTTCTTTTCGTTTTCAGTTGTTTGGGCATTTGCATTTTAGGTTTGAGAAAACATTAAACCAGCAGAAAACTAGTACGGAAAGTCGCAGACCTTCGTTTCGCGTTTGGAACATCCTGAAGACCGAAAATCCGCAACAATATAAGCCAATTAAGTGAAAAAATATCGTTAAAAATTAATCGCAGGTAAAATATAAAAGAAACAGAAACACGTGACTTTGGTTCAGTTCTGAAGCACAGAAAGACGGCGGAGACGACGACATCGTACTTTTGGTAGCGCTTATAGATCTTATGAGACGCGGTTAGAAAATGAAAAGCGCTTATATATATTATGAAAAGCGGTTAGAAAATAGAATAGCGGAAAGAACAAATGTGTTGAACATTTGCGTGTTTTTTTCGTTTGTTTAAGGTGCTTTTGCACCACCATCTCCTCTGAATGTCTGGACTTAATCATTGGTTGCTGAACCTCAAGTAAATATTGCAGGGCGGTTTCATCGAAGGAATGTCACGCGTGATGATTTCTCGCAGGTTATTGTAAGTCGATCCTTGTCACGGATGAAGACCCAAACAACTGCCATGTTACGAATGCACATCCTGCGTAGGCGACAAAGGCGTGACTGACGTGAACTACTGCGCCACTCCTTCTTTCGTCCACGCGCTTCCTTTTGGAATTATCTAAGCAAGAACACATTAACATACAATGCACCGGAAATTTCCGGTAGAGACAAGAACTTTGCAGAAGCGACAAGGAATGAAACAGCTCACCCGGCGGGATCTGACACCCGTGCCTCCACGTTGAAGCCGCGTGCGAAGTCTAGTCCACTACGAACTTGGTAGACAAAAAACAGAGTCAAGTGGTAAAAGTTTATTTAAAAACGGAAAATGTGTTTTGAACGAACCGCGCCAAACATTATATTTTTTTTTCTGGAAACCTTCATTTGCTGTGGCAAATGTAAACGTTACTAAGGAAAATATTAACTTCTTCAGAGCTCGTGGCAATTATTCTCCTTGGAAGAATAGCTCGGGCCATGAGCACGTTCTTATCAAGCACCGTCGGAAGCTCTCGCTATGGTCTTTGGTCGAAAACGAAAGTGGAGGAAGCTCAATAACGGAGCCATCTCCACTGCTTCCTCCGCGTATGACTTGTTGCCATCTGTCTTCAAATGACGGCTACGTCATTACGCGCGAAGCACACTTATCGGAGAGCTAATGGAAACATTCTGTAAATATTGCCAGACAACGTGCAGACAGGCCGTTCTCGCTTGCGTCACTTAAACCCGAATTTGCCATTCTGCACGAAAGAAAACCGCAAACAGGCTAAACAATGACATGCATGCAATTATAGACGGGAAATAGTTCACCGTGGTTACCGTCAAATAAAATATAGGGCGAAGTGAGTGCGGGCTGCTAAGACGTCGTTTCGGTCTGTCGCCGAGGAGCTAGTTCGTAGTGCACGCCGCCGTCCGAATAGAAGAGCTCAGCAGTATGCATCCATCTAGACATTCATCAAAACCCACCGAGAATAATTTGGGCATTGGCCACTGGGTGACATCCAGTTTTCTGAATTTAGCGGCATCATCGCTAAATTTAGAGGTTTTCTTTAGTTGTCTAGCCGGAGATATTGCCGTTTTGAATTTGGCGGGATTTTGAGCGGTCCTCAACTTTCAAGATTTTTTTTTTTCTTCTGGTGGTCTTAAATGCTTTCAAATTTACATATACCAATCGAAAAATTTTAATTTCAGTGGAAATTTAGGCTCATCCGGTAGTTTTTCATATTATGAGGAAACTTTGTTTCAGTGAGAATAATGCTTACAAAACCGCTAAAATATTAAAATGTCAAATACGAAAAAAAAGCTTGGAACCAAGACCTCATTTTTGGAACTGATTTGTTTGTCAATGTATACATTTATTTTCCATCCCTGAACCTCAATACCTCTCATTCCCGTTTCACCAGCGCACCGAGGAAAAGTAAAATGTCGTCTTTCTCGCATTCTACGTTGAATTGAATGGCCGGCTCAATGAAGTTGAGGTGCGCCAAGAAGGTATGAACTTCCGACTTTTTGAGGATTTGTAAACAGTCATCCACGTATTGCATAAAGTCTTTGGGTCTGTTGGAGAACGACCGCAGAGCATTCTGTTCGACTACTTCCATAGTGAGGTTCGCTGTTACCCTCACTATGGAAGTAGTTGAACAGAAGGCTTTATGGTCGTTCTGCAACATACCCAAGGAGTTTATGCGATAGGTGGATGACTGTTTCTCTATCCTCAAAAAGTCGGAAGTTCATACCTTCTTGGCGCACCTCAACTTCATTGAGCCGGCCATACAGTTCTCCGTAGAATGCGAGAAAGATGACACTTTACCTTTCCTCGATGCGCTGGTGAAACGGGAAGAAGAGGTATTGAGGTTAAGTGTATATAGGAAACCAACCCACACAGGGCGCTACCTTCATTTCGAATCAAACCACCCGGTGAGCCACAAGGTGTCAGTAGTGTCGACACTGTTCTCCATGGCAATAACGATCGGCTCGTCTGAACTTGATAGAAGAAAGAAGACACAGGTCACTATTGCTGATTTCCAAACAAATATGGCTGCACAAAAAGTTTTGTTGTGCATGTAGGGCGTCGACATGCTCGCGCACATCAAGACCAGAGGTCATCAGGAGCAACACAGCCCCGTCTAATCGCGCGCATCAATGTCCCTTACGTGAAGGGGACCAGCGAAGCACTGACACGCGTATTGAGAAAAGGAGGCATTCAAGTGGCCCACACGCCAGTGTCCACACTGGGCGGTCAATGCCAAGACCCAAAGGACAGCTACCAAGAGAAAGAGCACAAGGCGTGTTATACAGGATCCCATGCAAAGAGTGTCCAGCCACCTTCATCGGCGAGACAAAGAACTTTCACGAAAGAATGCGCCAGCACAAGAACGACGTGCGTAACTTCGACCGTGAACTCAGCGCTGTTGCTGAACACGTCGAAGCGTGTGACCATTCGAATTATTTAGCTCATGCGCACGTGATAAACATTGAGCCAAATTTCCGAAAAAGGATTCTCTTGGAATCTTGGTACATCCAACAGACGCTGGGAAACATCAACAGATCCCTTGGTGCCTTACCGTCTGTGTAAGCGCAAGGTCGACGTCGCGTTACCAGAACAGCGACCAAAACACCATACTTAAAAGGGGAGATAATGATTATTTTTTTAATAAACAAAGACGATGAAATTGAAGTTGTGACTGCTCCATACGACCTAAACAACCCACAAAGAAGGAGCCAAGTAGGCATCGAAACGCAGGGACTTCTTTTTTCAGTTTAGTGGGTGGAGAGTTCTATTTTACTTCAGTCTTTTCACCGGACCAGAGTGATCTCTGTCGAAGATGGTTGCCTTCAAATTTTCTATTACGTTTTGTGTATGATTTCTTTGTCTTGGCCTGTGCTGAAGGCTCTTATGCCAAACTGAAGTCTTACATTTTTTCGCGTGAAATTCAGCCCAAAACAGACTCTGTGCTAAAAACCTGAATTGCATAAGTGGAATATTTCCTAGAATAACATATTAGTGAGTTTTAGTATTGCGTACACGAGCAAACGCAAGTACCATGCGTTTGCGAGCGTTGCGTGTTCTCCATTACGCACGCCAAACGCAGCCCAAGCTGCGTTTTGAATTGGCGCATGGCGAGGACGCGCATGCGCAACCTAGAGCACGCAACGCTAACGTTGATACACAGTGGTTGCATTTTCTCCCGTACACAATACAAATCCCTTTATCAGGGCTTTAGGAGCGGTATCTTGGCGAACAAGTTACTGAATGTTGTACCTGCTGTCAGGTAGGATATTTAGGTAGTTTTCGCCGATTGACACTTACCCAGAATATCATTTCCGCGTTGCCGCACGGGGACATTAATCAACGTTCACTAAAATTTACGTTTTCTAGCAAGGAGAATACGAGAAATCCACTTGGTACTTCGTTTCGGACCACCTAAGCAAATCTCGAAGACGAACTCCAAGTGAAGAGCAGCACTAAGGAATTGAAATTGCAAAAAGGTATAAACCAAATATTGATGTTGATATTTAAGTGTACAAATATATATATTTGTTATATTTTTACACATAAAACCCCCAATATATATGTATAAAAGATCTACATTTAGGTTTTTAAATGACACGAAGAAAAAAGAGCGATTCTTGCTGCTATCAATTTCCTGCTCCACGAAAGCTAAGACAAATCAAATTGTCTCAGCTGGCGTGAATTTGAGTACGCGGGAGACGAATCAATAGATTACGATAGGGCTAAGAAAACTAACTTTTATTAACAGTACAACGTCCTATAACAACTGAACGATATCGAATACATTGTAAAGTTTTAAATCACGTTTACCTTTCCCAATACAGAATCCACATAGGTTACCACGATGAATTAGTCTGATTAGTATTATGGCATTTCAACATGAATTTCGGTGGCACGGTTCAAGATGAATGTCCTGTGTGAGAATGATCTAAGCTGGATATTACATTAGATTTCGCGTGTAACAAGGGTATTGAACGACGACACCGTCCGTAATGTAAGACGAACTGTGAAGCAATGAGATCCTGTTTGTTTATCATCGCTATCACATCGCGATCTCGTTGGTGTTCGAAAAAATAGAGATTGTCTTCCCGTGCCCCTCGTGCAATAAGATGAGTCAAGCAACGTAGAACATGGAGTAAAGGTCAGTGGTCCTTATATAGAAAATATAAGAAAAAAATAGAAAATAACTCTGATTGCAGATACGATTTCTTACACCCCGTCGGCTATGACCCGTGCGTGGCACAGGTGAGCTGCACGCGAAGCCACTAACGACCTACACGAGTAAATATACGGCCAAAGAGAGCGGCCGCTATTGCAGACTAACGACGTGTACGGCATCGACCACCGGAAATGGCGCAATCGCCTAACATCTCCGAAACATCGAGTGGAAACCAACAACATGTAGGCACTTTTGTTTGTCTTGTAGATGCCCGCTTAGAAAGCTGACGGCCGCTTGCAATTTGACAACACGCTTTTTCCATTACCGGAGTAGCCTTGACGGTATGAACGACCGGATAGATTTGATAAATTGACATCTACGCCTCGCCAAGAAAAGTCAGCGCTTTGTTCCTATCTGAGTGATACATGACGCCGAGATCCGTACTTAACTTGTTTTCAATATAGAAGTTATTCATTGAGCACTTCCCAGCCTGATCGATAATGATAGCCGGGGCGGTGACAATATAACGTGTGCTGGGTGGTTGCATCTTCACTCTCTCGCTCCGTTGGTAAAAGAAGCAATCGAGTTCCAACTGAATTTCACAATCGCATTGAGGGAGTCTCTGCTCAGTGCGGTTAAAGGTCAGCTGATGATAGTCCACGTTCACAACTGCGACGCTATAAGGTATCAAACGCAATATATCGTCTGAAATGCTATCGAATTTTAAATGCCATGTTTTCCCGTCTTCACAGACCGAGCAACACGATGATATCTACGGTACCAAAATTGTAAATTCGCTTTTAACGGGACAATATATGTTATGTGGGCAAGCTGCGAATCCAAGACGTTGGACCAGGTGGCCCGCATGCCGTATCGTCTATAGTGCGCACACCGAGGGGTCCAAGTGCAATTGGCCACACACGCGGCGTACGGCCGCTGATAAATGGCTGCCGCAGCGTACACGCGGTGGCTCTTGGGATTGCGGCGTGGGCGATAACGTTCACTAAATGACTGCGTGTTGTTGAGGAAGTGCGTTGTGCCATTCTCCGAAACGAAAAGCAGCAAGAGAATCCCTACACTGGCGCCCAACGTGGGGCCCGAACCCATGACCTTGAGGTTAAGAGCCTATGCTCATACGCTGCGACGGCCTTTTATCAGCGGCGGAGCACCACTCGTGTTGCCAATTGTACTTGGGCACTAGCGGTACAAATGAATAAGGAGGATGTGGCATGCGGGCCACCTGGTCTAAAACTTTCGATCCCCAGGTTTTCCACTGTTGTTAGGCAGAAATATATAAGTTCGGTTCTCAAGAATATCGTGAAAGCAATTTCCCACTTTACAAGTTTCGTTCGATGTTGAGGATTTTTCCGCAAAAGTTTCAGCCTTTTTATGTTTTGCTTTTGCCCCGTGTGTCTCCCTCTACTGCGATGAGCAGGACAGAATGGCTAAATTTGCCTTGGCTGGTCTGTCTAGAAAATATTAAAACCAGTAAGTCGAGAGTGCCTGAAACGTCAAAAGCTAACACAAAATTGCGGCTGCGATATTTTTGTGCAATCAATTTTGTTTTGTCTGCATGGCAGAGTTCTGGCGTACATTCGCGTACAAAATAACGCTTGCACGCAAAACAACCACAACAACAACAGCATTACACCGTTTTGTTTCGAAATAATCACAGTGCCGAAGAATTGCGAGGACCCTGTCACTTGCAGAGCAATATCAGCGGAGTGTTTTGTGCGAACTGATAAAAATATGAATGACGGCGAATCGGCACCGGGAGAAAGAAGGGATTCATTGTTTTTTGGCAAAACGTTAAATGCACACAAATTAAGAAACACGCTCGACAATGAGGAGTTTTAAAATTCGAGGCCGCAATGCTTTGGGTTGACGTTGTCATTGGGGCGACTGTGTTGAATTCCGAATTTGAGTTGATGGTTAGTGCGAGGGGAAATATAGGATGAAGGAGGAAGAAGCTTGTCTTTTAGAGTTTGGTTAGAGCAGTAAAGTGCATAAAATATACGCCAAAAAGAATTTTTTTTTTTGCGACGAACAAAAAGAATAGGAGATAGATTAGTCCCCATAGACGATACACGGGTTGTACGATGATAGAAAACAAAAAACCTGCACTGCAATTTCGGGCAGCCTCGAGGTTAGACAAAAGCATAGTGTGACAGGAATCTAAAATGGATGAAACGTATTTGAATTTAGAAGCAACTCGGGTTTTAAATAAAACATACTTTAAAGACACGGGAGCTAATGTAAAACATCGTTTTAAGTAACCGACCATAGAGTTGGCGTTAGCAGTTGGGTGGTCATTCTGAGTTTGCAAAGACAAACTCTTCCCTATCCAAAAACCCAGTATAAATTTTCACTATCTTGATTATTGAAGTGTAAATCTATCAGGATTTCAGTTTTTATAAATTATTTTTTGTCAGAAATCTGAATTTCAGGTTTCCAGAAGCATATCCAGTTTCATAATACAGACGGTAAAAAGTTTTTTTTTCTGTTTTTAGAATTGATAGACTTACATTCGTTAGTGTTAATAGTCATGCACCTTACGTTACACGATTCGATAACTGCGTTTAAATGAGTTCGAAGAAAAATAGAATGAGATTCGTAAGTAACTTCATGATAAATGACATAGTCGTCCGCAAACAAACTGACATTAGATGAAAGAGTTTAAGGTAACTCAATAATGTAAATAAGAAATAGCAATGGGCCTAAAGCATACCGTGTGAGGGGACACATAAAGTGACTGGTCTGAAGTGAGAATTAGTCTCGTTAGTAGGGACAAACTGAGAACGATTTGTTAGGGAACATTTATTCCAGGATAAGACATTGGGATCGAGGTTAAGTTGAAAAAAGCATGAAAAGTCAAGAAAAACACAATCAATCTGGAATCGTCGATCGAGTATAGAAAGTAAATAGTTAGTAAAGGACAATAATGAAGTTTCACAAGAAAGACATTTACGAAGGCCATGTTGAGAAGGTGAAAAGAGGGAATTCAAATCAAGAAAACTAACAATGTTGGACTAAATGATAAGTTTCATAATTTCACAAGGGGTACTGATTAAAGAGATAATAATAATAATAATAATAATAATAATAATGATAATAATAATAATAAACATTAAATAATGATAAATAATAGAAGGAGAAGAAGTAGAAGAAGGATATTTTCGTGTGCCCGAAACTGTCCGAAGTTCTTCCCTTTGTTGCACAAAGAACGAGTAAACGCCAAATCAACGCTAAATAAATAAAACACAGATCACAGATAGTTAGCGATCGCTTGCAGTTTCTTGCGGTAAACAGAAAAGTTACTGAACATTTCAATACCTGGAATACCTGGAGGGTCAATATCTGCAGATGGTATTCGTATAAAAGGTAGAGTGATTTCTAGTAAAACGGAAGGGGACATGAATATTAACATTTAATAAAAGCGAATTATTATCTATAATTGCATGAACTATCTTGTGCAAAAAAAAAAATCAAGTCGAGTTTTCTTTTTGTTAGACAAATGGCTTCAGAAAGAACTTTTCTAGAAGGGAGTTGTAAACAAAATATAAGCGGCGCTGAAATATCGGTCTTAAACGACGCGTATTAGGCTTTTTTGCACACTTTCACTTTTTTTTTTGACTGCGTTTCTGACTAATTCCAAGTTGCAGAATTGAATTCAAGCCTTGACTCAAATAGAGCGCAACATAAACAAACAATACCGACAGGGAGTTTAAATTGCTTTTTGGTGCGAGATACCAGTCCCAAAATCTTTGTCGCACGGCCAACAATAGAGGGCACACGCGAAGTAAATGTCAGTTCATTATCTATGCTCACGCCATTGTCTCTTACATAATCGTTATACAATATTGCCGCGAGCGCAGCTGACCAAGCAGGCAGCGCGCTCGTGGCCTATCGGTTATCGTGCCTGCCCCCCACGCGAAAGGCCAGGGTTCGATTCCTGGGAGCGACGTCTATTTTGTTTATCCATGCAATTTAGTGTTCTGGAAAATTCGAGAATCCTGTTGCTTGTTCGAGGTCCGAATGTTCTACGCGTCGAACCTTCTACGCCGATTATTCCAGAAGCCCGCGCGTGTACATAAGGAATTTCGCGTGGCGAGCCAAAGTCAGTTTCGCCTCAGCGTTCGATCTTGCTGCTTCGCCGCCTTCGACGCCCGCGACGCTCTGTTGTTATCTTTCTTTTCCCGTTTATTTTTGGGCACAAGTTCGCCCCATAAAACGTTCAGTTTACTCAGTTATTATCGCCTCATCACTTGTCATTCGTGACATTTTGGTGGAGGTGCGGGGTATTGGGAGAGTGGGAGCGCTCCGGCGTTTTTGGAGGCTGTTTGCTTCCGTCGTCTTCGGCAACGTCACCTCCAGGCGTTGCCGCACTTAGTTTTCCCGGCGACGCAGGGGAGACAGGCTCTCTCGGCGAGGTCGTGGCGCTGGGGACGCTGAACGTCGTGGCGATGGGGAGCGGGCTTCACGGCGGAGAGACGATACTGGGGAGGGCGAACGTCGGAGGTACTCCTCGATGTCGCGAGGGCGCCCGTCGTACCTTGGGCGCGGGTCGTTCGGGTGGAACCCGCGCAGCCCCAGTTGTCCGTAGGGGCATCGGCGGTAAATGTGGCCGGCTTCACAGCAGTGATAGCACAACGGGCGTCGATCGGCCGTCCTCCACACGTCGGTCTTTCGTGGCGGTACTGGCTCAAGTGCAAGAAGGCACCGAGCGAGTCATCGCCTACGCCAGTCGGACACTGTCCAGAGCGGAGAGAAATTACTCCACGACTGAAAAAGAATGTCTGGCGGTCGTCTGGGTCATCACGAAGTTTCGCCCGTACTTATACGTGAGCCCTTTCCGCGTTGTCACGGACCACCACTCGCTCTGCTGGCTTGCGAACCTAAAGGACCCTTCAGGACGTCTCGCTCGATGGAGCCTCCGACTGCAGGAGTTCAACATGACAGTGGTCTACAAGTCAGGCCGCAAGCACAGCAACACCGATTGCCTGTCCAGAGCCCCTGTCGAGACATCCTCCGGTAGCAGCGACGACGATGACGACGAGTGCTTCCTAGGCGCGGTGAACACCAACGACATGGCGCGACGTCAAAGAGACGATCCTGAGTTGCGCGCCCTAATCGAGCACCTTGAAGGACGAGGGGGTACTATCCCCCGTGTCTTCTTGAGAGCCCTGCCGACCTTCGTCCTTCGACAAGGTGTGTTTTACAAGGAGAACTTCGGAGACAACAGCTCGCCATGGCTGCTGGTAATCCCTGCCGACTTTAGAGAGGAGATCTTCCAAGCCTGTCACGACGACCCAACGGCTGGGCACCTTGGCTACAGCAGGACGCTTGGCAGGATTCGAGAAAAATACTACTGGCCAAGGCTACCGAAGAACGTTCACCTCTACACTCGATCATGCCACGAGTGTCAGCGACGCAAGAAACCGCCAACGAAGCCGTCAGGACATCTGCATTCGATTGCTCCCCCGTCTACGCCGTTCCAGCAGATCGGAATGGATTTACTTGGCCCTTTCCCGCCGTCAACGTCGGAAAACCGCTGGATAATCGTCGCCAAAAATAATCTCACACGGTACGCCGAGACGAAAGCCCTTCAATCAGGTACGGCTGTGGAAGTCGCCAAGTTTTTCATCGAGTCCATTGTCCTCCGGCATGGCGCCCCCGAAATCCTCATTACCGACCGTGGATCATCGTTCATGGCCCAGCTGACGCAAGAAATCCTTCGTCTCAGCCACACCAGGCATCGACGTACCACGGCGTACTACCCGCAGACCAACGGGCTGACAGAGAGACTCAACAAAAACATCGCCGACATGATCTTCATGTACGTTGACGTGGAGCACAAGACATGAGACGAGGTGCTGCCTTACGTTACATTCGCATACAACACGGCAGTGCAAGAGACCACAGGAGTAACCCAGTTCTAGCTGGTGCATGGCAGGAAAGTAACGACCATGCTCGACGCGATGCTACCCCATGAACCAGCCGACGATGGGAGCCCCGACGCCCAGGTGGTTGCTCAACGAGCCGAAGAAGTTCGCCAGCTCGCCCGACTCCGAATTCAAGATCAACAACGTGTCGACGATACCCGGTACAACCTTCGTCGTCGGGACGTCCATCTTCCAGCCCGGAGACAGGGTATGGGTCTGGACACCGATTCGCCGCCGTGGTCTCAGCGAGAAACTTCTAAAACGGCGGTACTTCGGACCCTACAAGGTACTTCGTCGACTTGGAGATCTGAACTACGAGGTGATGCCCAACGGAACAAGAACGTCGTCACGCCGCCCACCACGGCCTGAAGTCGTCCACGTCGTGTGCCTGAAGCCGTACTACGCTCGATAGGACTGCGGACGTTATGTGCTCCAAATGACTCCTTAGTTTACCGTCCTTTTTTATTTGCTTTCTTTTGTGTTGTGTTGCATCGGGGCGATGCACCTTTTAAAGGGGGGAGTAATGCCGCGAGCGCAGTCGACCAAGCAGGCAGCGCGCTCGTGGCTTATCGGTTATTGTGCCTGCCTCCCACACGAAAGGCCAGGGTTCGATTCCGGGGAGCGACGTCTATTTTGTTTATCCCTGCAATTTAGTGTTCTGGAAAATTCGAGAATCCTGTTGCTTGTTCGAGGTCCGAATGTTCTACGCGTCGAACCTTCTACGCCGATTATTCCAGAAGCGTGTACATAAGGAATTTCGCGTGGCGAGCCAAAGTCATTTTCGCCTCAGCGTTCCATCTTGCTGCTTCGTCGCCTTCAACGCCCGCGACGCTCTCTTGTTATCTTTCTTTTCCCGTTTATTTTTGGGCAAAAGTTCGCCCCATAAAACGTTCAGTTTACTCAGTTATTATCGCCTCATCACTTGTCATTCGTGACAATATACATAATCGTTATGTAATATATTACGACGTCTCCACAGGTACAAAACATTTGTTTCGAGAGGGTTCAGTGACAAGCTATTCAGACTAAAAACTAAAAGACCAAAAACTATGGACTAAAGACAAAATGCTTTGCTGACCAACAGCTGGTAGCGCCTTAAAAGAAGGAACAATAGTGTTTCCTTGTTTAGAGGATACAAATTCCAAAACTACATCACACTAGTGGCGCACATCACTGAAATAACATACGCAATACAGAAAATAACAGATTGTCTCTTGAACGCAAAACGGCAAAATACACATATTTAGGGAGATTTTTTTGTTTATAAAAACAAATTCAGAAACCTAAACTAAACTATGGTTTGCTGAAACTCGGAGTATAACGTGTGCATCGTTTCGAAAAAGTATCAAACGTAAACACCACGCAACACATTTGACGTTGTTTCACACCTCGAGACACTGGCTTGCACTGGCTCACCGACCGCCGGCGTAGCATAGCGCGTAGTCGTGAAATGTCTGCGACTGATAATGATAATAGCTTATTTGCCAAAAAAAAAAAGAAGACTCGGCGCGGAACTTCCCTCCGTCAGGGCTGGATTCGGCGCTGTAGGCGTTCTGTCTAATGCAAATGAGTGGAGTGGAATGTATTCCCCCTAGTAAAGTATTTTGCCAGACGCAAACGGTGAAAAGGATGGGAGGCCGGAAAGATGCACAGGACAGGAGGCTCAGATAGCGGTCGCGCGCTTCGAATTCTCCGTTTATCTTGCTCTAGGGTGCCTACATGTCTGTCTGTTTGAGGGTGAAGACATCCATTGTTGCCCTGAATGTGCCTGCGCGTGACGCTCTCGCGCACTCGGTAAGTGACTTGGGCGGTAAGGTGGCGTCTACGCATTAGCCAAAGCTACGCGCTCGAGCTGAGTGACACCGGATTGTGCGCGCTTCAAAATGCATAAAAACAATCGGGCGAGAAAATGGCTGAGATGTCACCCACCAAGGAGGTTATAATGGGCAGGAGGTGGCGTCCCTATCCCCAATGCATGGAGCGAAGTGTAACGGAAGTAGGCGTGGCCACGAGCCGCGACGAGCATTTCTTGACCAATGGGAAGCCTAGTGAGTGGGCGCCGCCATTAATTTCGGTGCAAACAACCGCGTTGCGATGACATTTCCGTGGCAACGCGATTGTGTGCACCGAAAGTAATGGCGGCACCCACTGTTATTTGAAACAGCGCTTAACGGGAGACTTTTAAACCGGTATGGTCGGAATTGGATGAGATTATTATAAACGAAGCCTGGTTGCCCAGCAGAAAGTAAGTGACTAGAGTTGAGACGCTCTAGACGACGCACCGACTGAATCGGTGTCGAACAGGCGAGATTTCGAGCCCAACACTTGCCTGACCAGTAGGACTAG